>CM044957.1:45538594-45597948 GCA_024516035.1 Bactericera cockerelli
GAAAAATACCACTCCAGTCAGGAATTGAACCTGCGACCCTCTAGAATAGACCTCAGTTGACCGTGCGGGAAAAAATATTAATGGAAAAAAATTAGCAGAGGGAAAAAGGGATTTTTGAGGGGAAAATTCCCTGCCACATGTCGGGCTCTCCGATTGGTTCTCAGTTTTAATATAGTGAGCGCGAAAATTTAAATTATATTTCTCTCCTTTTTTTCAAGATTTTTTTATTCATTAAATTAATTAAAAATAGTGAGTTTGTTAATTAGTCACTAAATTAATACCTCCTATTTGTTTTGAAGTGTCTCTTTAATAAACATGACAATCTTTTGAATTATCAGTGAGCTTGAACAGAAATCCCAAAATGGCTAGTTTAAAGAAAGACTTGGAGATGTATATGTCTTCCAGTTCAACAAGTGGCAAGGGTGGTGGAATAAGTCTACCTACTGCTTCACTGGGAAAGTGGTTCAGGAAATCTGAAGTGACGGATGAAGAAGAAACTTTTCTTGGCAGCAGCAAGGTAGCCAGTTGCTTTCCAACACTGGTAAGTAGTAATAATTATAATATTGCCTTATTTATACTGCCCAACTAGGAAGAGTCTGAACGACTTCAATGGTGGAGTCCAAAGCAAAGTGGAAGCTCTCCGGTGTACCATCACGTCGGGTAATCTCCAGATTAATACAATAATATTAATATTGCCTTATTTATAATGCCTGATATGGACTAATGAGTCCCATTATTCTAGCAGTTAGCATAAGATGTCATTTTGTCAAAATTCCAAACGGATGGATAACTTGTCATGTCCTCCCTGTGATTCAAACCCACACAACCCACAGATTACCAGATACATGTCTTGGCCACTGAGCTACCAGGATAGAGTTGTATTCTCCGGAGATATTCATAACTTGAGAGTATAGATTTAGGATTAAAATATAAATATTCAAACTCAAAACATATTATCATCATTTGGTTAACCAAACTGGAAGAGAAGCCAGCGTCGATGGCATGTTGAATACACCGGTTCCCTTCAGAACACCGAAGTTAAGCGACATCCAGCGAGGTTAAGACTTGGATGGGTGACCATTCAAATTCTAATTCTCGTGACGCTGGCTTTTCCCGGCCCCACTCAGGCTGGGTGAGGTCAATGTGAGTAGCAGGTTTGTGAGTTTCCTGCGAATGGAGGATAAAACCCCCGTCGTGATATGACCATGGCAGTTGAAAGCGACGTTAAACCCCACTTAAAAAAAACAAAAAAAAAAAAAACTGGAAGAAGATTTTTCCTCTTCCAAAAGAAAAATGACTTGCTTCCAGTTTGTTCATTTTATTCCAGTTGCATCCACTTTGGTTAGAAGGAAAAATATGGCTCTTGTCATGTTTCCCAGCTGGGTTTTGAACACACAACCTATGAATTATGATGCCTTCACCACACTGAGCATCAATGATAAATGATATTAGGATAACCAGAAAAAAATTATCAGAAGAAGAATGTTTTGATTTTAAAAGCAGGACATTTACCTGAAAGGAAAACTTTTTTGTTGTTAAAATATCATGTTTTCTCAACAAAGGACATTCATTCTGAATTGGAATTATCTGATATCCAGGCATCATGGCGACAAATTGTACTGTCCTGGCAGGACTTTAAAACACAGGACTTTCCTCATGCCTAGCCTGTGTGATACCTATTAGTTTAAGGTTTAACACTTAGACGACCGGGTGTACCACCGGGTGTACCACGGTGGTACACGCACGTTTGTACGGAATGGACCGGGTGTACCACCGGTGGTACACAATGTTGGAGAGCCCTATTATCACCGGTCCCACAAGAGAATTCACGAAAAACCATGCCGGTTTTCTAAGTGTTAAGAAGTAAAGTAGGAATTTCTCAAAAATAATGATTTACAGGGTTCCTTATCTCAATGTGTCACAGTCACATTTAAATTTTCATATTCAAATAAACTAAGTTCTTTAATAAATATGCTAAAACTGAAAAAAAATGAATTATGTATGAATATTTCAATATTATTATTATTCTGTGGTGGATTAGTATCATATGAAAGTGTACTTTTTTTTCTCTTTTTTTTTTATTAATTTTTTTGAAATGCAAAAAAACTTTTCTTTTTCTCTGGCATTTCAGACTAGATTCCAAAGACTCATTGGGTTCTGTGCATGTCTCAGTATGTCTAGTATTTGCTTTATCCTTGCTGCCCTCTACTTGCCTGTACTAGTGTTTAAGGCACAGAAGTTTGCCATGCTGTTTACACTAGCAAGTTTATTCTTCAACTTCAGGTAAGACTTTTAAAATGTTTCTTCAAGTATTTTGCACATGATTAAAAACAACAGCCATAATGTCACTTGCTGTAATGATAACAATATGACTTTACAGTACAGTTTAAACAAATAAAAATATTCATTGTACAAATGAATATTTTCATGAACTTCAAGATTTTCAAACTTTCAAAAAACACAATCCAATTTTGTGTTTTATTAAAAAACAAAATTCATGAGTAAGTGGGACAGAACTAATATGAATAAAATATTTACAAACTCTGATTCATATTAATAATAGCCAGCAGGAGCATGCTCTCTTGACAAGCCCTCCTGTCAAACTTAATAGTAAACTCACCAAGCCAGCGTCGATGGCATGTTGAATACACCGGTTCCCTTCAGAACACCGAAGTTAAGCGACATCCAGCGAGGTTAAGACTTGGATGGGTGACCATTCAAATTCTAATTCTCGTGACGCTGGCTTTTCCGGCCCCACTCAGGCTGGGTGAGGTCAATGTGAGTAGCAGGTTTGTGAGTTTCCTGCGAATGGAGGGTAAAACCCCCGTCGTGATATGACCATGGCAGTTGAAAGCGACGTTAAACCCCACTTTAAAAAAAAAAAAAAACTCACCAAATCAGAGGTGATACTTAATTTTAACCTTGTTGATTTAAAGCATGCAAATAAACAAAAGACTGCTTCATAAATTTAAAGAAAAAAAAAATCAATTTCAGTTTTGCCTTTCTCTGGGGACCTTGGATGCACATGAAACATCTTTTCACGAGAGAGAAGTTACCATTCACCTTATCCTACGGGTTCACATTGATAGGAACTCTATACTGTGCTTTGTGGATCCATTCAACCCCACTTACCGTACTCCTGGCAGTGCTACAAGTGATTGCTCTCGTGTGGTTTCTCGTGAGCTATGTGCCAGGTGGAAGCTCAGGGCTGTCATTCTTGACGAGGATATGCACATCTGCTGTCAGCAACTCCATGTCCAGTTCCCTCCCGATATAGGCTTGTCACTATCAACTGCATGTCAGAATGGGGGTTTTATCCTCCATCCATTGGAAACTCTCCAACCAGCTACTTAAATTAACTTCACAAAGCCTGAGTGGGCCTAGGAAATTTGAATGGTCACCCATCCAAGTAGTATCCTCACTGGACGTTGTTTAACTTCAGTGACAGAACAAAAACTGTTGTAATATGACTCTTAGGGTTAGGTGGTAGAAAATGTTCTGAGCATTAACCTCGCCTGGTGGGGTTACCTTCCATTAAAGAGTGTTATTATTATTATAAATAAGGTGATTTTATTATTAATGCCAGAAAAATTCTTTTTTAGCCTTTTTTTAAAACAATATTAAGAGCTAAAATACATCTTGGTGGTCCTTCCCATCTATGTGTACATCTTATGAAGACATATATTTTTTTCAATTTTTAAATGGTGGCAAAAAGCTGATAAAATAGGACAACATTTTATTTACATGTTGACTTTTCAATATTTTTGTGTCTTATGTATTTATGTATTTTTTTTTTTTCATCCTTCTTTTTAAATGTATAATATCGTTCTCTTCTGTACTCGTATTGTAATAATTCTTTTTGTTTGTACATAAAATGTTTAAATATTACATGAATAAAAAGTATCTTGTTTTAAAAATTGCTTCTATTGTCTCCAGATTTTCCAAAGATTACATGAACTGATTGATTACACTGGATGTGCTTGATTGTCTAAAATCTAAAGCCTGCACCAGCAAGATCTTTATTCAAACAATATGATTACTGATCATGATCATCATGCTGGGGCAATTCAATAAGTTATTATAAACCAAATTCAAAAGTAAAACACTTAACTTCTGATTGAATTGCTCTTTGTATGAAATTAACTGTATTCGAAAAGTTGGTTTCTTAGCTTGCCATAAATTCCCTCACACATTACCTCACTAACACCTGAAGATTGGAGGAAAGTCTTGAAGGTTTTTTTAATATGGTTTTAACGTTGCTTTTAACTGCATGGTCATATCACGACGGGGGTGTTACCTCCATTCGCAGGAAACTCAAAAACTTGCCACCCAAATTAACATCACTCAGCCTAGGTTTGCCCGTAATGCCAGCATCACGAAGTATTTACCTCGCTGGACATTGCTTAACTTCGGTGATCCTACGAGACCTTAATGCTTTCAACGCACCATCGACGCTGGCTAGAAAAACAAGAATTTGGCCTTAACTTTGGAACAAAGATTGTCCCTCTGCAATATGGGTTTATGTGATAGTCCATGATGTACTGAACCTCATTAAATTAAGTCCAATAGTTGTGAGAACACCCTGTATAACTAAATATTTTCGGGTTGTGAAATAAAATATCAGAATTTGTAGAATGTAAATGAACGTTGTGTGATGTTCACACCAGTTTATTTGATATTATGTACATTTATACTATAGAATATGGTCTGTAAGTATCAATCAGCTCTTATTTACAAAAAAAAAAAAAAAAATCGTTTACAATCTGATTGAGCGAATAATAATTAAATTAAAGTCAAGGATTTATTGGAAGTACCATCTACTTGTATACCTATACAAACCTTGAATCATCTTTGGAAAAAAAAAAATGTAAGAAAATGTCAAGGTATATGTGAGTAAGAAAATATCTGTGTCCCACGGCAAGAGTCATAGTCATGTCTGTTTGTAGTAAATATATTTACTATGTATACTCATACCTCGTGAGGAAAAATGAGTATTTACTTGTATGAGTAACGACTAGTGGCACCATTGTCAAAGCATAAAGAATATTTAAAATAATTTGTAAAAGTAAAGGATGCTCTAAGACGCGCTAAACACAAAAAAATGTGAAGAGCCACCGTGGTTGTCTTGCACTCACGATGACCTGGGTTCGAATTCCAGTTGAAAAAAATTTCCGGAATTTTTCAACTCTGTACTTTGCATGTCACGAGGTCCACTCATACCTCGTGAGAAGAAACAGTAGCTGCTTTAATGTGAGCAGCGACTAGTGGCGGAATTATGGACAAAATAATTTCGACCTATAGTTCAGTGGTTGTCTCTATGGGAGACCCGTCCATTAGATAATTGAACGTTAGGTGATGATTGTTTAAGTCTTTTTTCTCTTTGAACGTGACGTTCTCGTTGGTATGGCTTAGGTTCCCGTTCCTCGTCTGAAATGGAAAGAAGCCATACAATTAGCATCCTTCCATACTTACAAAAAATTCAAATTTCTGAAACTCATTCATAACTGACCTCAGTAGATCAATCGATAAGGTGCGTATCCTGGAGGTTGATGGTTCGAATCCCAAGTTAATCAAATATTTAGAGTAAAGCAAGCTTGAGTTTTAAAAAAAAAAAAAAAGATGATTATTTCACAGCCGTTTTTATTTCATAGCCATGAAACAGGAGCTACTGTAGACGCTTGTGGTCTGTGTTGTAGCCTACCCATCCCGTAGTATGCCTCCCCTCTGATGGGCGAGAAGTGACACAATACTTCCCAAATAGGTGCTGGGTCAGAGCGCACCGGAAGGTATCCCTTACAAATAATTGTAACTAACCAAATTAAGAATACAATTTTTTGTCGGCACGGGGGATTATTGTACTACTGTACATCTTACCTGATTATTGTACAGAGGATTGACCCTGGGCAGTGTGGCATGGGACGGGATTATTTGATTGTTGTACATATTTACAGTGGGTGGGGGAGGATGGCGGGAGAGGGTGTGGCTGTGAGAACCCAGCACACTGGATGCGCGCGCAGTGGTTGCCGCGTCACTGCTCACCTGTGGAGAGGAATTAGAACTGGAGATAAGCAACGCGGCAACGTCTAGATTTTGCGTATTATTATTATGTTGTTGTAGCCAGCTTGGCTACAGCTGAAGGGTTGAGTGATGGTCTCCAGCCAAATTTATTTCAAAGTTGGCTCGTCCTGAACCACATATTTCTATGTGCGATCAACCATCATGAGGACATAGACTTTTCTTTATAAGCCATTAAACCCTTGGGAAACTGCAAGCTAGCCTGGCTTGTAAGGGTTGGCTAGTCTGTTCTCTATTTATAGTCCTCTAGCGAGACATTTTTATTATTATAGTATGCTTTACTTAAATAAGAAATCAGAGCAGGCCCTTGACGTTATACCAAGGTGAGCCCAAGAGGCAGTGTATCTGAAGTAATGTTTAAGTAAGAGCCCGTTCACACCGAAACAGTTTTTACTGGAACAGTTTTTTTACTGTGTCCAGTAAAAAAACTGTTTCTCAGAGTGCGTTCACACAGGCTACAAACAGTATTTTTACTGGTCCTACTTTTCCATGCTTTTCTTATGTTCATTCGTGATAAAGCCTTTGAACGTGATGGATGTGAATACATTAATGCTTTTGTACTGGTACCGGCAACGACAACGAAGGAATAAGAGAAGATGGTGGAATCATCCCATAGTGGCACAAAGGTATCAAAAAGGAGCATTTCTAAATTTAATGTGTGAATTAAGAAGGGACCATGTGAAGTTTTTCAATTATTTTCGAATGTCCGCCGCTTGATTCTATAACATTTTTTGATTGGGCGTACCATTTCCAAGAAAATTGCAAATTTTCAATGAAAAGCCGGAAAATCGGGGAAAATTGGCCGGAAAAATTGGCCGATTTTTACGATTTTGTTCCGGGTGCGTACTAGGGCCGAGTTGCATATACGTGCCAAATTTCATAGCTCTAGCTCTTACCGTTCTCGAGATATTTTGTATACATACATACATACATACATACATCACACACACACACACATACATACATACATACATACGAACAGACTTTTTGATAAAAGTTACTTTTTTGGAATCCTGAGCTTCTAATTCGTCCAGAAATGTTATCAGCTCAATTTTCGAAAAATGGACGGAAACCAATACCTTCTATACCTATATAGGTAATAGAAGGTAAAAATACGATAATAAATAAATAATTGTTCTCAACACTTTTGAAAAAAACACAAAAATCTGTATTTATTTGAATTACAAATAAATAGACACGAATTAATTTTCATTCGAAAAATACGATATTATAATTAGGTAGTTATGTAGACGAAGGTTTCAGAAACAATAAAAAACTGTGCCGACTGCAGTGTGAACATCTCCATTTGATTGTACAAGCGACTGGATGTAGAAACAGTTTTTTTACTGGGCCAGTTTTTCTACTGTTTCCGTTTCTAGTGGCAAAATCTGATGTAAAAATCTGTCGATCCAGTTTTTTTACTGTTAACAGTAAAACGTTGCCGATGTGAACGCTCTCATTTAAATGTATGCGCCACTCAGTAAAAATACTGGACCAGTAAAATTACTGTCCCAGTAAAAAAACTGTTTTTAGTCGGTGTGAACGGGCTCTAACGGTTCCGGATGCACTGTCTATAAATGAGAGCGATAGGTTTTTTAGTGGGTGGAAATCCTACTCCCCATGTTAACCGGATGTCTTTAAAAGATTTTTCCCCTATCTCCCTCTTAAAAAAAAAGTATGCTTTACTAGGTAAGACAAAAATATATACAGTAAATTACAATGTAATTATAAGAAAAAATAAATAGATTGAACAAATAAACAAGAACAAAAAAGAGAATGAAGCTAATGTCCTACCTAAAGGGCGGGGTCATTGTCTGTGGCAATCTCTTCCACCCAACCCTTTTTGTCTTGCGTATTGTCTTAGATGGGGAAAACCGATGCTAAGTCATGACTTAAGTTCTCAATTTTTCTATTAATTTTGCCCAAAGTTATTATTATAAAACCTAGTTGCAGGGTTTCAGATGAAACAACATACAATTAACACTGCGACCATGCCCGAAGTTTCATGTAGCGTTTTTTATATTTTAATTAATAATAATATACCCTTATTTATACTGCCCGATAAGGACTATTTATCTAGCAGTAAGCCCAAGACATATTATAATGTGGTAAAAATCCCAAATGGGAGGATAACTTGTCATGTCCCGGCTGGGTTTCGAACCCACGACCTCTGAAACCTCTGGATTCACAGAGTGCCGCCTTTACCACTGAGCTACCGGGACAGAAATAATTAGGTATACCGTTATACCAGTGGCGTAGGAAGGGGGGGGGGGGGTTTTGGAAGTAACCCCCCCGCCCCCCCCTCCCTGAAATTTTCAAGAAACCCCTACAAAATAAATACAATGGAATATACGTAGAGTCTTGTAGGTCTCCGAAATGTAGGTCTAGCTACGCCATTGCGTTATACACTTGGATGTTTCCTCCTTAATAAAAATGGCTCGTATATGTTTCTTACCGGACTGGGCGTTCCGTTCTGCTGCTTGCTAATGTAGCTGACGTTCTCTATGCTGAAGGCGTGGTTTCGCCTGCTGAAGTCCACGTGCAGATCTATGTAGTCCTCATCCCCGTCCGTGGGGACGCTCATCTGCAGAACCTGTCGGGGAACAGCAGTGAACTAGCTTTAAATTAAACTAGCTAAAACCCGGCACTTTGTTGCCTTATATTAAAAAAAAAATTAAATCATAAATATGGAAATAAGTATATGGAATTAAATTAAATCATGTAGAAGAGAAATAGAGAAAGAGAATGTCGTCGACATTAGCACTACCCTTGATCAAATTTTATTTCTGTAATTGTAAACATTCATTGTATGTACATGTACAATCTCAATGTAAATAAAATTTGATCGAATTTGTATAATAAATCAATTTTTATTTCCAATATGGTATACTATGAACAATGGAACATCTAGAATTTCCTAAGCGCTCTAGGGACCACTCGAACTTCCTAGAATCTTCGCGATGATCCTGGAGCGCTCAGGACCTTCTAGAAGTTTCTGAAATCGGGAAGTTCCTGCAACATATTATACAAATACAAAGAAGAAATAATAAAACAAAACTTGATCAAGAGCGGTGCTAGTGCCTACGGCGTCCTTGGTGCGTCATGTTTGGATTTTTGAGAATTCTTTTCTTTCTTGGTACGCACACACCTAAATACTCAGTCAAATAAAAATAAGAGTTTTGTCTATCTACCTGTGTTTCATACTCCTTGAGGTTAGGCTCCATATATACACTGTCGTAGGAGCGAGGCATCATGTACATCTGGTTCACACGATCCTTGTATTCTTTGTATCTGAAATGTAAATCACGTTTTTTCCAACAAATACTTAAAATAATTATAATAATAAATAATACGTACAATACAGGGTGTCCCGTATACAGATGCAAATATTTTGAGGGTAGGTTCAGCCCACCGTGGACTATCATATGAGCGAAACTTGCAGTGGGGCATTTTGCTTCGTTAAAGAGTTATGGCCAAATCCCTGTTTTTCCCACAGGTCTAGAGGTCACTTAGATCGATGCACGTTTTTAAAGAAATGGTAGCCAGTAAGTAATTTTTGACTTCATGTATGGATAGTCATGCATATTTCCCTTGAAATGCAGTAGGTTGCATGAAAAAATATTGAAAGACCAGAGAGATATTCATTCATAAGTTCAATATTTTTCTAAAATTCGATTTTTCCCTGTTTTCCCTTTCGTGAATTTAGAGTACTTCTACAATTGCAATTCTGCGTATCACTAGGTAAAAAAATACCCTTTGCTATTTTGTTTCAATAAATACAAAGTTCTTTCAGACTCGTGAAGGAACGAAAGAGATACGCCTTATCAAACGACACCAGAAGGAGAGAAACACATCTTTCAAATTCTGAATCTGGGCGCTATTGCATTTTGAAGAACACTCGATGCCTGAAGCGGTCTGTGTGACTATTTTTGTGCCAACTGCAAGTTATAAATGAAAATTTGCTGAGTACAATTAGTTCTATTAACCAACTATATCAATCAAATGTAATCGTTAAAATAACAAGGCGATCAATTTGTTCGGTGGAAGAGAAAGCCACAAGCTTTAAACCTCACCCTTGGTTCGCTACATATTCTTTTGGGTTCTTTTCATTTCATGTCCTGTGTTGCAGAATGTATCATGTTTGTAGTTTATCAATAAACTACAAACATGTATCACTGTACACCACCCTTGATCAGTCTTTGTTTATATTTATTTCACAAATTGTTACCATGTTCATTGTAAAAAAAAAATGTAAATAAAGCTTGGTCCAATTGTTTATGAAATAAAAATAAAGTATTAATAATAATAGTAACCTTAAGGTTGAATGTTCGAGTTTTACCCAAGGTTAATTTTCGGCACTATTTGTTATGTTTTTGATATCATGATTGTGATAAACACAAAAATGATATTTATAATTTTACTTCTGAAAATAAAATCATAATTTTTGTTGGTAGCGCAGAGTCTTTCTCCATGTGTATTCTTTTTCCATAATTACACCACTGGTTGCTGCTTTCGTTGCAGCCTCTCTCATTTTTCCTCATGATAACCCTGTGATTCCGTAACCCCATTCACATAAAAGTTCACACCGACCGACCACTGTGAATGATCAATTTCCCTCTGTTAAACATCCCAGAGCAGTGTATTTATACCTCAAATTACGCGCCAATTCTGTTAAAATTCAGCTAACTTTGAATTTTCCATCATGATTCAGAAGTGTTTTTTGAGCTTTGTGTGTACTGCGTTCCATGATCTTTAAAGTAATATAAATGAGCTTTCTTTTTTATAAAACTAAACATAATAGGGTATATTTTTAACTAGTGATACGCAGAATTGCAATTGTAGAAGTACTCTAAATTCATGAAAGGGAAAACAGGGAAAAATCAAATTTTAGAAAAGTATTGAACTTATGATTAAATATCTCTCTGGTCTTTCAATATTTTTTTATGCAACCAACTGCATTTCAAGGGAAATATGCATGACTATCGATACATGAAGTCAAAAATTACTTACTGGCTATCATTTCTTTAAAAGCGTGCATCGATCCAAGTGACGTCTAGACCTGTGGGAAAAACAGGGATTTGGCCATAACTCTTTAACGAAGCAAAATGCCCCACTGCAAGTTTCGCTCATATGTTAGTCCACGGTGGGCTGAACCTACCCTCAAAATATTTGCATCTGTATACGGGACACCCTGTAGAATAGAATATACCTTGTTTATACTGCCGAGGTAAGACTGAAAAGTCCCTTGACTCCAGCAGTCAAACAGGTCTTATATATTTTATAGGATATACGTACTTATATATTTTATAGGTTCGGTATTGTATATTTTACGGTACCTGACCAATTTACAAAAAAGAACATTACCATATTTTGACAACATCATATATCATATTATACAACACATCAGATGCGCACGAATAGCTCAGTGGTTAAGCACTCGCTTCCCATGCGGAAGGTCCCGGGTTCGAACCCCCGCGCCGACAAAAATTTGTATTCATAATTTGGTTACAGTTCTTTGTAAGGGATACCTTCCGGTGCGCTCGTGTTGACCCAGCACCTAAATGGGAAATATTGTGTCACTTCTCGTCCATCAGAGGGGAGGCATACTACGGGATGGGCAGGCTGCAACACAGACCACAAGCGTCTACAGTAGCTCCTGTTTCATGGCTACGAAATAAAAACGGCTGTGAAACACTCATCTTTAAAAAAAAAAAAAAAAAAAATACATACATATAATCGTCTTTGACTTTTATGACGAGGTGGGGGTGTTACTCTCTATTTTCAATTTTTTTTCATAGGGTGGTGTCATCGTGAACGATGGTAGCCAGACAGTGAAGAAATGACTCAGTACTTCTACCACTGTCTTTATAAGGCTAATCATTGTATGGGAAGCTCAGTGCAGCGTAACTGTGAAAACCAGGAAACAAGAAATCCTCGACACTCTCTATACTAAGCTAGTGGATGAAGACTGGAACGCGATCATGCAATCTTCTTACAACACAATATTCAAGGAGCTGAAACCAGTCCAACAAGACATCACTCCAAGTCAAAGTTTTGTGTCATCATACTTACTTCTACAAATGCCAATTGAAAAGAGTCGAGTTGCTGCTCAACTTCGCCTCAGTGGCAGAAAACTGAGACTGTACGCGAACAGAATGTCCTATACGTGGGATCAGGATGAGGAATGTTCAATCTGCAACCAACACAAACCTGAAGATATCCAGCACTTCCTGCTTGAATGTCCACAATACCAAGCAGTGAGATCACAACACATCGTAGGAAATGTCGCGGATATACTGGATGTCCAATCAAAGGACGATGTGAACAGACTTTATTATTATGTTCTAAATGCATTGAAAATTAGATCATTTCTGCGAAACGAATAGGGGGGGAGAAAAAGAGAGAGAAAAACCTATGGAGATACCCTATTATTATTATTATTATTATTATTATATGAATTAATATGTCTGTGGTAAAGAGAGAGAGAGAGAGAGAGAGAGACAGAGAGAAAGAAAGAGAGAGAGAGTGAGAGATTAGATTAAAAATATTACTATGCATTTTTTATTTTATTTTTTATTTGTAACTTAAGATACCACGTAAGCTAACATAATACCTTCTGAGAGAGAGAGAGAGAGAGTGAGAGACGGGTAGATAAAGCTAGGTTACTTGAGAAAGAGCAATGAGAAAAAGAAAGTTAGAAAACGTAAAAAAAAGAGAACGAAGAGAGATCAAGAGAAGAATTATTGAAGCATTGGAAGAGTGAAAATGAGTAAGAAAAAGGAAAGTATGTATCCTGAGGTAGATAGTTAAAAGTGTAAAATTTATTTTTAATTAATTATCTTTTTCATAATCATATTATTGTTTTATCTCTAGTTATAGTTCTTTTTCCTATACCTAATTTTGTCAACCATTGTAAAATCTTTTTGATCAAATACAATTACCTTATATTCTATTCTATTCTATTCTATTCATTGACAAAGGCCCCCAGAACCATGGTCTACTCCCTGTTTATAGTCCCCCAGCCAGACTGCTGGTCTCCTCCTTGCTTATAGTACACCAGCCAGAATGCTGGTCTACTCCCTGTTTATAGTCCCCCAGCCAGACTGCTGGTCTCCTCCTTGTTTATAGTCCCCCAGACAGACTTCTCTCTATTTACAATTAAAAAAAAAGTACTTACCTGGACCATGACACACAGATGTAAATTATGCCGGCGATACCCAGCACAAGCACCAGCGCCGCGATGGCTATCATGGCATAGGGGAACACCTCCCACTTGACGGCCAGAATGGCTGTCTTGGTCACCATGGGTGGGACGGAGTGGGGCCCATGAATGTCGCTGTCTGTGGCGTGGAGGTGGGCGCTGATGTCGTGGGTGATCTTGTGCAGAGCAGCGGGCTCCAGGAGAGATCTGATAGACGGGAGAGAGATGATAATAATAATTATAATATAAATTACAAAGAAACACATAATCTTAATATATAAATGTCAAAGTCACTGACTGACTGACCACTGACTGACTGATCATCGCTCTACAGCCCAAACTGTAAGTCCTAGGAAGCTGAAATTTGGTAGGTAGCTTTGTCTTATAGTCTAGATGTGCAATAAGACGGAATTTTTCGAAATTCCCACTACAACACCTGCCATTGGCGAAAAAGGATTTTTTGCTTTCACGGCCATGCCTCGGCCCGCAAAGCGGGCGACAGCCCGCTAGTTTATTATAAATTACAAAATAAATTTCAAAAAATACACTCATCATAATATAAAATACAAAAATACATTCTGTCTGCACATCACCTAGTCATAACTTATAGTATAGTGGAGATTTATTCAGAGTAGTGCTATTTATTTAGAGTAGTATAGTATAGCGAACTTTTTTTTTCTTTTTTTTACTTTACAGTTATACCTATGAGATGAAATATATTAATAAATAAATAAAAAATATGTAGTAATCAAATAGTTTGAAGTACACTACCATAAAAAATAAACCCCTATAAGGGAGGCCCATACTCTGAAAAGGGTGTATACCGGGCTTATTATTATTATTATTATAGTATAGCGAACTCACCTAGCAATCCGACTGCTATTCCTGTCCAGAATGGCATCAGTCACAGGGTCTATGGCATAGAACCAGAGGTCCGTGGTGGGCGCCGTGGCGTTGCCCTCGCTGTTCTCCTGGGTGGCTATCTTCTCCACCCCCACCACCAGGTCAGACACGCCCTCCAGCACCGAGAGGATCTTGGCCTCCCCCACCCTGACCTGGTCCGCCCGTGCCCCCGCTATGAACAGGATCAGGCGGTGCCTGTCTTCCACCAGGTTAATCTGAAATGAAGAGACAATTTTTTTTTTAACACGTATGAGACGGCGTGCCCACCGGTCGGTCACATTTTTATGTCCTCATTAGACGGGTGCCTACCGGTGGGTCACGAAATAAAATTGCAAATAATAAACGTTCTGAAGCACCAAATAAAAAATATCGATATATATCGTGTTTTTACACTAAAAAGAAATCAGTAAAACAAAAACAAAAAAAATTGTCATTCTTGGTACACATACCCTAATTTGAAGCCGTCCCAGCGTACAAACTATAGAAAATAGGACCCGTCTCATACGTATTAGAGATGAGTGTTTCACAGCCGTTTTTATTTCGTAGCCATGAAACAGGAGCTACTGTAGACGCTTGTGGTCTGTGTTGTAGCCTACCCATCCCGTAGTATGCCTCCGGCCTCCCCTCTGATGGGCGAGAAGTGACACAATACTTCCCAATTAGATGCTGGGTCAACACGAGCGCACCGGAAGTTATCCCTTACAAACATTTGTAACCAAATTAAGAATACAAATTTTTGTCGGCACGGGGGATCGAACCCGGGACCTTCCGCATGGCAAGCGAGTGCTTAACCACTGAGCTAGTCCGCTCTTTAACAATAGTATTGTTAAAGAGCCGACCTCAGTGGTTGAGAGCATCGGTTGCTGACCCGGAGATTGCGGGTTTGAATCCAGGTCGGAACGGAAAATTCTGACCGAGTTTTTCCGTTTCCGGAATGGCATAGATGTGAATGGCATTTCTTTTTAATCATTATTTGTATTTCTAATATTTTTTTTTTTACTTTCCTTATCCTTTAGAAAGGAAAGAAATGGAATCACCCAAAATTTTCGATAGTCAGTTTTCAGTGGCAAAACAAGTTTTAGGGTCCCCAGAGCCTAAATCCAAAGTTTCAGCCATTGGTCTGTTGGTGTGTGTGGGTGACTGTAAACAAGCTATTTAATATATTTTTGCAGGAGGGATACTTTGTCAAGTACCTAACGTCATAATTGAGAAAAAGATAAACACTTGTCTTCACTCGACAGAAATTTGAAATATGAACAGTTATAATTATTAAGGAAACAAGTATAAAAGTTCACAGAGTCGACATGTTTCGCCTACTCCAGTTGTCTTGAAAATGCCTACAGGAGTAGGCGAAATATGTCGACTCTGTGAACTTTTATACTTGTTTCCTCAATAATTATAACTGTTCATATTTCAAATTTCTGCCGAGTGAAGACAAGACGTGTTTATCTTTTTCTCAATTAAGCTATTTAATAATAATAATAATAATAATAATAATACTTACAACAGCTGTGGTGGAGACCACATTGGACTCCCCGCCATCGCCCGCCGGGTTATCCCTCGCCTCTATCGTCAGCCTCAGGGGTAACCGATCAGCTGGTAGATCTGAGAGGACCTTCGCGTTCTTGAGCACTCCAGTGGCGGAGTCCAGGTCAAAGTAGGAGGAGAGGTCTCCGGTGTTGTTGTCGGCGAGACGATACTCCACCTGCCCGAAGCCGCCACTGTCCTTGTCCACGGCCTGGAAGTGAAATGATGGAAATGATAAAATAGAAGGGTTGGGTAGAAGAGATTGCTAAAGGCAATAGCACCGCCCTTTAGTTAGGACATATATTATGTGTTTATTTATTTATTTTTTCTTTATTATTTTCTTCTATTGTATTGTTTTTTAATTTGTAATTATTTGTGTTGTATATAATTATAATAAAAGTGTAAATAAATAAAATAAATAAATGATATTATTATTATGATCATTCCCAGCTCATGTAGATTAAGCGTCACGTGATCAATTTGTAGCTCTGTGATTGGTGGAAATTGATCACGTGACGTTAAATCTACATGAGCTGGGACCCAGCAGTCGAGTCTCGACCCGGCCATATATAAATCTTTTTTTTTTTTACACAGTCAAAGGTTTAACCCATTGCCTACAGGTATTACCGGGGTTGCATATATGCTAGACACGTTTGAACCTTCTTGGGTACCATGTATAGCATATATGTAAGACACTATGCTATACACGGTCCCTAGTGATAAGGAAATATGGGTTTTTTTGTCTGGGGGACAGCGTGTTGCACATATGCTAGACAGGTGATTTTAAGGAAAATACCCTTGGTCCCCAGGGCAAGTTTCATAAAAATGGCTTGGTAGGCAATGGGTTAATGGGCGTGCTTAATTAGGCTGTTAGTGACTATGCACTCCAGTGTTGAACTTTTTTTTTACTTTCCCATTTTTAAACTATAGATAAAATAACTCTCACCTTGACTTGCATCAGAATGACTCCGAGCTCATGTTGATCCCGCCCCATGGCCCCGTACAGGACTTGCTTGTTCCCCTGACGCCTGCTCTCAGGGTACAAGAACTGGGGGGCATTATCGTTCACGTCCAGCACTCTGATGTTGACGTGGACTCTGGACCTACTCGAGTTCACCAGTCCTGAAAGAAGTTCACTTATTTATTAAGGGGGGAATTAATAGACGTTTTTGTAATACCTCTGCGCTAAGTCACGGATTGCGTACTGTGTAGGATAGGGCAAAGCGACGCTTAGCAGTGACTTGTGATATAAAATTTGTTTGTTAATTTCGCCCTAAGAGTTGTATCTCTCCGAATACGAGGCACGAGATTCAAGCTAACCTCGTATGGTTCCGATGACTGAGCTGGCCTCTCATTCATTGAAGACTAAATTACAACAACAACAAAAAAAAATTGATTTTACTTTTAGCTGTTGGTTCACAGTTTTTTTTATATTAATTTAAATCTTAGATGTAAGTCACCTTGTATACATGCCAGCATATATGCTGGCATGTATACATGTATTTACACCATATATGGTGTAAAATGTACAAAAAAATGAATAGGCAATAACCCCGCCCTTTAGTTAGGACATATGTATGTATATATTTTGTTTATTTTTTTATTGTTTATATTAATACTGTCAATTTTGTATTTTAATTTTTACCATTATTTTTTTGTATACAGGGTGGTCCAGAAAGTTTGCACCAAAATGATAGGGGTAATAAAAGAGACCATTTCCAACAAAAATATTCCCGGACATTTTCCTTTATTTTTTGTTGTTTTCAAAATGGCGGCCAAAACGTGTGTTTTTCAAATACGTGCGTTCAGAACCTTGACAGCCTAAATGAGCATGATCATTAAAACATTGAACGGGTTAATTTAACTTATTTTAATTAAAATTTTATTCTCAATTCAAAAATGCAATCCCTTTTTTTATAGGTGGTACAGAAAAAATTAAAAAAATCAAAAGCCAAACCAAAGTCGGAATATTGAAAAACACACTTTTGGCCGCCATTTTGAAAACGACAAAAAATAAAGGAAAATGTCCGGGAATATTTTTGTTGGAAATGGTCTCTTTTATTACCCCTATCATTTTGGTGCAAACTTTCTGGACCACCCTGTATATGTTCTACTAATAAAGAGTTTCATAATAATAATAATAATTTATTATTATTATTATTATTAAGAAAAGCCTGTGAGAGTGATAATAAATCACTTAATAATTCCTGCCACCGACCTCAGTAGCTTGATCGTAATCGTGCTGCCCCGACACCTATGGATATTTGGACTTGGAACTCGATCTTTATTGACCTTCATCATTGACCAGGTCTTTTAAATTCATCATCATCATCATCGACCTTTCTGACTGGGGGACGTTAAACAGGGAGAAGACCAGTGTCCCGCTAGAGGACTATAAACAGAGAACAGACTAGCCAACCCTTACAAGCTAGGCTAGCTTGCAGTTTCCTAAGGGTTTAATGGCTTAATAAGAAAAGTCCAAGTCCTCATGATGGTTGATCGCACATAGAAATATGTGGTTCAGGACGAGCCAACTTTGAAATAAAGTGTGCTGGAGACCATTACTCACCCCTCCAGCTGTACCCAAGCTGATGGCTACAACAACAACAACAACAACCTTTCTGACACAGTTGAAAACAATAACTTACCACTCTGAGTATCCAGACGCACAGTGAGGTTGTATTCGTGAGTCGTTTCATAGTCCAGATCAGGTCGTGTCAGACGGAGCTCACAGTTCCTGTTAGCGGTCACGTTCACTTGGAATAAATCTGAGAAAAAAAAAGAAATGATAAAAAGAGACCAAAAAAAGAAGATTAATCGCGAAATTAATAGACAAATTCTATATCACAAGTCATTGCTATGCGTTGGTTTTCCCTATCTTACACAGTACGCAATCCGTGACTTAGCGCCACAGAGGTAAAAAAAAAAGACCTGTGCTCCAATTTCTAAATTTTCAACATCAAAATTTCAATTATTTGAATGTAAAAAGGAAATACAGTCCAAACTATCCAAGATATGATCTATATTGTGAATGACACGGGCGTGACATGAAGAAATAGAGGACTGAATAGAAGATTAATACAATACTATTATAGGAATATTTTCTTATTATACCAACCTATACTAAGGAAAGTAATAGAAAAGGCAATACAGTTTGCAGAATAATAATAAACAATAATAAATAAAAAAATTGGGTCTTGGTTACTCCCACTTGCAAAGACCAGGGCGTTTATAAAGCTTTGAGAAGCAGTTGGTGTTTCGAATGCCACCTCTTCACTATCTCTACAAAAGAGTATAGTTGAGGTTGTTGGCCTCTTCTGCTCCATTAGCTTCTCACCCTGATGCTCTAAAATGGTTTCTTCTGAGCGAGGCTTCTTTACTGGAAAGTGGCTCTACCGCTTTTGCCTGGCTTCCTGTGGATTTCCAACAGCTCCTGAGAGTTTTATAAAGATTTCTTTCTTTTGAAGCTTTTCAACAGCTTCTGAGAGATGTTCCTGTTAGTCGCCTTTTACAACAGGGGGAACAACCCGTGGTCTTATTCTTAGCCGAGAGCCACGGGGGAAAACAATTAATTACTTACCTTCGAGATTACCTTTCAACAGCTTCTGAGAGATGTTCCAGATTGTTCCTGTTACTCGCCTTTTACGACAGGGAAACAACCCGTGGTCTGGTTCTTAGCCGAGAGCCACAGGGAAAACAATTACTTACCTTCGAGATTACCTTTCAACAGCTTCTGAGAGATGTTCCTGTTAGTCGCCTTTTACGACAGGGGGAACAACCCGTGGTCTTATTCTTAGCCGAGAGCCACAGGGAAAACTATTACTTACTTACCTTCGAGATCCAGCCTCCGTGGCGTAATGGTTGTGACTACTGCCCCTAGTCCAGAGATCCCGAGTTCGATCCCCGGTTGGAACAGACTTTTCGAAGAAAATTCTGTTCCCTCCAAAACACGTGAGGCTAGCATTTCCGGCCCTACCCAGGTACGATTCCCAGCGAATGGAGGGTAAAACCCTCGTCCTGACTATCTATCTCAATCAGGACGTTAAAACCAAATAGAATCAACTGGTCACAATAGATCTAATTAGGTCGCAGTGTTAATTGTTAGGGTTTCACTGAAAACCCTGCAACCAGATCAGATAATAATAAAATTAATACCTTCGAGATTCCCCGACGTGATGGTGCACCGGAGAGCTTCCACGTCGCTTTGACCTCCGCCACTGATCACGTTCAGACTCTTCACCAGAGTGTTGGCGGGGCTGTTCTCGGCTAGCTGCACTGTGAACGCCTCCTCGGCGAAGGCCACGCCCACTTCTGGCGGGGGCGTGGCGGAGTGGCGGACGAAGACGGGGAGGGACATGAGGGAGCTCAGCTCTGGGTCTCCTAGGTCGTACGCTCTGACGTCCACCTGGGAGGAGCAAAAAAAGAAAAGAATAGAGACAGACTACCAAAAAGATAGATAAAGTTATGATATTTGTGACGTCCACCTGGGAGAAGCAGAAAAAAAGTTATCATATTTGTGTTAATCACTTTCGACTGTACTTGTGTGTGTACGACTGTACGTCCCAAGGGGGGGGTATTTTCTCAAAGGCCATTTTCGTCTAACTGGTACCGGTCACCGACCTCAGTAGCTTGATGGATAAAGCGGTGGACTTGTAACCTGGAGGTCGGTGGTTCAAGTCCCGGTTTCAGCGTAGATTTAGTAGACCGAGTTTGAATAGTTGTAACATCACAAATATGATAACTTTCAACTGATACCGGTCGATTTAAAAAATGATATGGTTACTTGGTTAGAAGTTATTATGGAGATTAGGTGAGAATTTATAGAATAGAATTGCCTTGTTTTCACTACCCGGTTAGGAATAAAAAGTCCCACTATCCCAACATCAGTAGGTAGTTTTGTAAGTATTTTTTTTTTGTTTTTTTTTTTTTTAAGTTAAATCACTTTCGTGATATCACTACCCCAAGGTGTATTCATGCTGGTTTCGGACTACACACGCTGTTTCGAACCGCGCTTGCAAAATTATCACCCAAAAAATTGTTTATAAGTCTCCCGGCATAATATTTTCTAAATTATATAATCGAACCAAATTGATCGATTTAGCTTTTGGGTCGATTAAATTCTGTGACAAAATTCTCTGATTTATTCAAAAAAAAAAAACAAAAAAAAAACAAAACAAAACAAAAAAAAAAACAAACAAACAAAATGTGCATAACAAACCTGGAATTCGTCATCCGTCTCCTTGCTCAAGTCATCTCGTAGAGTCAAAGCTCCCGTGTCTGGATCTATCTGGAAGTATCGGGCAGTCTTGCCTTTGCCTACCAGCTCATAGCGTACCTGGACAACAGTGAAACAAACGAGAAGTTAGTTTTAAAGATGGATAGCATATTTATTATTTATTTACACTTTATTTTTTATACAAAACAATCAACAATTACCTATGTAACTAAAAACAAGGGAAAAAAGCTCATAGACATATATAAAATAATATAAGCCTTGCAGTTCAACGAGGCAATGCTGCAAGCGTTTTGGGTTGTCATCCAAATGATGATGTCCTGAACAATGTTTTTTATGTTTAATAAAATATATTACGAGTATTGTGGATACATGAAGAATAGGAAAAAATAAATAAATAAAAAATATTATCAAAGTTCCATTTTTTTTTTTTTTTTTTTAATTTGTAAGAATTGTTCTCTTATATCCAGGTTTGGCTGTAATGCCATCCATGTATTGTGATGAAAATATATGAGCAATAGTGTGACTTATTATGTAGTAATATAAGATTTGGTATCTGACGTGAAAATTTAGGATGTTTAGATACCCGCCACTGCATGAGGTAAACAAAAAATTCAAATAAATTGAACCAATCAGAAGCCGGGATTTGTTGAAAGAGGGACCATCAGCTGTTCAAAGTTGGACGCATAAATTTGTTCAACTCGAGATAGGTAAGGTTCCCTCTATGTTATATGATCTCAGTGGTTAATGTGGTCATATTATGTGATTACCTTATTGCCAGGGGAGACACCATCAGCATCAGTGGCTATCAGGGTCGTGATCTTGTGGCCCACTGGCGTGTCGTCATCCAAACTGATGGGGCGGGGCATTGTTATGAACACAGGGGCGTTGTCGTTGCGGTCCTGAGGGGAGATGGATTTTTTTTCGTGTATCAGTAAAACAACTAAAACACCGTGTTTGACGAAAAAAAACACAGTTATAAAATCTGTATTTTACAAAAAATACAGAATTAATAAGTATGGGTTTAAAAAATAGTTAAAATCGAATATTTTTTGTATTAAAAAAATACTGCAACACAACTTCCGAAAAATACCCCACCTTCCGAGAGTAAAAAAAAAAAAAAAAATGTTGTTTTTTTTTACAAAAACGAACACAATCCTTTCGATTTCTTATATTAGAAATGTCTCGAAAGTAATTCAATCGCACCTACACCAATTTCTTCTTCATAAAGTCAACCATTTGTGGCAGCTAGTACCTACAAGAGCTCACCTCAACTTGGACTATAACTTGAGTGGTAGACCCTGGGTCATTGCTTCGATTCTCGATGGTCCCTATGATGAGGGTGTGTTGGTTCTCCTTCTCATAGTCCAGGCCTCCGATGGTTTTGATGACCCCTGTCTGAGGGTCGATGGCGAACAGTTCAATGGGTCCTTGTCTTATGGTGTAGGTGACCTCTTTCACCGTGTCTCGATCTTCAGCCTGAGGATGGGAAACGAAAGAAAAGGTAATTTAATTATTTATTGCGATATGACCATGTAGTTGAAAGCGACGCTAAACCCCAAAAAACTATTTATTAATAGTTTTTTTGGGGTTTCCCGCATAACAAAAGTATACCCCAAAGAATCAGTTTGGCTGTTCAGTTCGGAAATGCGGCGAGTGTGTTGGGGACAATGAAGAGGACAACAGCGAATATACGGGTATTATCTTGAACAATATTAGTCTTGAAAGCTATTTATTTATTACCTTGACTTGGGCCACTTTGTAGTCCGCCACATTTTCTGGAACTTTAACTTCGTAGTTGGTCTGATGGAACACTGGCACCTCATCCTGAATATCCGTGACCTTGACGGTGACCGTTGCGGTGGCTATCCTGGGATCCGGGGCACCGTCTTGGGCTGTTACTACGAACCGGTATTCCTGAGAGAGAGGGAGAGAGAAAGAAATACAATACGTTATCATATATGTGTGTTAATCACTTTCGTGATATCACAACTACTCAAACTCGCTTTACAAAATCTACGCTAAAACCGGGACTTGAACCACCGACCTCCAGATTTCAAGTCCGCCCGCCGCCTTATCGATCAAGCTACTGAGGTTGGTAACAAAACTACAATACTCCTATAAGTATACCGACCTCAGTAGCTTCATCAATAAGGCCGCGGACTTGTAATCGGAGGTCGGTGGTTTAAGTTTGTGTCAATCAAAATGATTGACACAAATATGATAACTTTTTGTTACTCCTGTAAGTAATTTGGGTAATCAAACACTTCGGCCGGGGTTGAAGAACGCCCTATACAAAGCAAGACACATTGATTTTAATTTTCGGTTTAGGCACATTTTTACGGCTGGATGCCCTTCCTAACGCCAACGATTCTACTTGATTTAACGTCCTGAATTAGGACGGGGGTTTTACCCTCCATTCGCTGGGAATCGTACCAACTATCAGCTTATTATCTGTCCCGGTAGCTCAGTGGTAAAGGCGGCACTCTGTAAATCCAGAGATTCCAGAGGTCGCGGGTTCGAAACCCAGCCGGGATATGACAAGTTATATCCTCCCGTTTGGAATTTTTACCACATAATAATATGTCTTAGGTTTACTGCTGGAATAATAAGACTTTAATAGTTTTAATCGGGCAGAATAAATATAAGGTGATATTATTATTATTATGCCTGGGAATATCAGGGGATAACCTGATAAAAAAATCAATAAAATATTTAATTATAATAATAATAATAACTTTTTATTGACAAGAATAATATTGACAAAGGGCGTGATTATTGCCTGAGGCAATCTCTGCCATCAAACCCATTAATTCAAAATAGAGATAATACAAACAAACAATTTTTTTTAATGACTCACCTGTTGCTGCTCATAATCCAGCGCCTTGCTGGTGAGCACATCCCCGGTGTTCGCATCTATCGCGAAAGGGATGTCCTCGGGCAGTGAGTAGTACACCACCGCGTTCTGTCCCTCATCCGCGTCAGTGGCGTGCACCCTGCCCACCCGGGCCCCGTCCTGACCCTCCGCCACTGAGAACTCGTAGGGGAGACCCTGGAACTCGGGGTTCTTGTCGTTGATGTCGGTGACCCGCACGTTCACAGTGGCGGTCGAGGAGAGGCCCCCCTCGTCCTCTGCCTTGATCAGCTGCGGAGGAAACATTTTTTTTGTTTTTTATACTTTATTAATAGGACAGTGTTGAGTATGACCATAGATGTTGACATGCACCACTATAATCTAATAAAAGATAGATAGATAAATAGATTAATAGGACATATTATAAACAACACAAATAATTACAAATTAAAATACAATATAATAGAAGAAAAAAATAAAGAAAAAATAAGTTTTTTTTATATAATTGTGTTAATCACTTTTGTGATATCACAACTACTCAAACTCGCTTTATTAAATCTGCGCTAAAACCGGGACTTGAACCACCGACCTCCAGGTTACAAGTCCGCCGCCTTATCGATCAAGCTACTTAGATCGGTAAAAAAAAAAAGTTTAATATATACATACATAATATAGGTATGGGTATGTCCTAACTAAAGGGTGGGGTTATTGCCTTTGGCAATCTCTTCCACCCAAAATAGGAAGAGATGGGTCAGTTTTGGAGATAGGTATTGTATGTTGATAGCATAATCATTGGCTATATTATTGTGATCCTAGGGGACTTAAGCCAACCCTAGAGGCCTTCAGCCAATTGTTTTTAATTGAAAAAAGTTTATTTTAGCTTATGAACTCCATGGCTGAGGAGTTTTTTTTTTTTTTTACTTCTGTAAACTATGTAAAATTGTAAAAATATGCTTCAATAAAGATAGGCTATCTTATCTTGTTGTATGTTGATGATTCTTTGAGGCTGTTCTACGCCAAGAAGCCTCTGATTGTATTATTATAATTTCCTGTTCTTTAGTCACCGTGACCGAGTGAGTTGGCGCGCTAGGCATTGCACGCATGGTGACCTGAGTTCGATGCCCAGCGGTGCAGGAATTGTTCTGCTTTGTACTTGGATGTTCGGAGTCCACGCATACCTCATGAGGCAAAATTTCAGCTCAATCCGACTTGTGGTTCTCGAGTTTTACGAGGACAAACATACACGTAAACGAATCATCTCTATATATAAAACAGAAAAAAGGACTACGTTTGTTTGTTTGTCCGGAGATAGCGAAAAATGTCTCAGAATTGACCCCCCCAAAACCATTATCGCTTTGTCCAGAAAAATTATAAAAAGTTCAAAAAGGCATTTCTGTCCAGCAGTACGGCCATGCCTTAGTAAATTTGAAATTTAGTCCCGTTGTAAAGCACGGGCAAACGGCTAGTTTAATAATATAAGATAAAAGATCATCGGAAGTTCACTTACGAGCTGATACCTGGACAGGTCCTCACGGTCCAACTTTCTTATGACGGAGATGATACCCGACTTGTCTCCGACACCGAACTGCTTGAGGTCATTACCTGACGTGATGGAGTATGATACAGGGTCGTTCTCCGGGTCAACCGCCTGTGAACAAGACAGTTTTTAAAGCTAGATCTTAAGTCTTTAACATTAAATTTGTTTCCGTAAGATTTAACAAAAATACAAAGTTTTTTGACATTTTCATGTCTTTGCTCTGGCACATAACCAAAATTATGTAACGAAATTATGTAACGAAATTATGTGACGATATTATGTAACGAAATATTAAATTATAAAAAGAGAGAAGAGAAAAAGTATGTGTCATGCGCACAATAACGAAATATTAAATTATAAAATGAGAGAAGAGAAAAAGTATGTGTCATGCGCACAATACGAAATTTGGTCAGTTAAGTTTTAGACCTTGAATAGTAAAGATGAAAATGTCCCAATGGTTGCAGACTCGTATGCAAGCGTTTTTTTTTTTAATTTTACTATATGTATAGAAAGGAAAGTAAGTATCCAAAATTTCGAGCAGTTTTCACTACCAAGATAAATTTTACAGACAGCCATTCGTGCGTCTGTCTGTAAAAAAATATCTCAAAAAGGATATAGAATTTAGAAGCTAGACTTAGAATTCAGCAATCACAGAAGTAAAAGAAAAGCCCAAAAATGATCAATGCCCGTCTCACATTGGAAAATCACTAGGTGCGTTTTAAAACGCGCTACTGTAGGTCTATTTTGTAGCCTGTCCATCCCGTAGTATGCACAATACTTCCCAATTAGGTGCTGGGTCAACACGAACTCACCGGAAGGTATCCCTTAATTACAGACAACTGTAACCAAATTTTGAATACAAATTTTTGTCGGCGCAGGGGTTCGAACCCGGGACCTTCCGCATGGCAAGAGAGTGCCCACTGAGCTATTCGTGCGCTCAAATAATTACCTAAGTCTGAATACGCTGAATCAATTGATCTAGAATACTAATATAATTATTAATAAACAGATTCAATCAAGTTTTATTTACAAAATATAGTACATACATTGTTACAATTTACATGAAATTATTAAACAAAACTTGATCAAGGGCGGTGCTAATGCCTACGGCATTTTCTTTCATTGATATAATCGTTCTCGAATGTATAGTTATGAGAAAAAATACTAGCATAATCCTCATAGGGTGGCGTCATCGTGAACGATGGTAGCCAGACAGTGGAGGAATGACTCAGCACTTCTACCACTGTCTTTACAAGGAGGCTAATAATTGACAAGGGCCCCAAGCCAATGCTGGTCTGCTCCCTATTTAAAGTCCCCCAGCCAGACTATAGCATAATAACTTATATAATTTTTTATCGACTCTGGGGATCGAACCCGGGATTGTTGACTTACAAGGATGGTGGCGACAGTGGCATTGATGGACGCTCCCTCACTGACACTGACATCGTACTTGTTCTGTTGGAACACGGGACTTCTGGTGTTGGGTCCCGGGACTACGGTCACTTCTACGATGGTCTGACTCGACTTTCCACCGGTGTCCGTGGCTTGTATCGTTATGCTGTACTGCTCTCCCGCGATCAGTTTACCTGACATTTGAAATAAAACTCAGTTATGCGGCAGCAGTAATAATAATAATAATATCGCCTTATTTATACTACCCGATAAGGACTATTTAAAGTCCCATTATTCCAGCAGTAAGCCCAAGACACATTATTATGTGGTAAAAATCCCAAATGGGAGGATAACTTGTCATGTCCCGGCTGGGTTTTGAACCCACGACTTCTGGAATCTCTGGATTCACGGAGTGTCGCCTTTACCACTGAGCTACCGGGAGAGACAGATTTTTTTTTATTTTATTTTTTATCAAAGCATTTTTTTTTCTTCTTTTTACAAAAACAAATCACAATACTTCTGCTTTAATGTTAGCAGCGACCAGTGGTGGAATTATAGGCAAAAATAAGATATTGGGATATTAAAGATACGGAAAAGTCCTATAATTCTGCGCTACCCACTAAAATTGTGATATAATAACACAAAGAAACACATCATCATCAATACTTCTGATATCTTAATATTTAGTTATTCTCAGAAGTAATAAAGATATCATATTTGTGTTAATCACTTTCGTGATATCACAACTACTTAAACTCACTTTACCAAATTCACGCTGAACCCTGGACTTGAACCACCGACCTTCAAGTTACAAGTCCGCCGCCTTATCGATCAAGTAATAGTAATAATAATCGATCTCGGAAGTAATAATAAATTGAAATCATAATAATTATGCATTCATTAATCTAGAAATGTGTGATAATTTTCATTGTGTACGAGCTAGGACTTAAGAAAACCCTCTCTTTTTCTTTTGTGTCTGGGGTGCTGCAGTTCCGCAGCTCCTGATAGATAGGTTATGGGACCAAAGTTGTTTCCTATGTAATTTTCAACGAGAGTTGATTTTCAAACTACCTGTAGTCTCTATATCCCCGGATCTGGGATCAATGCGAAACTTGGCGAGTCCTGAATTGCTGACATGATAAATGCTGTAGGTGATCTCTGCGTTTATGCCTAGATCGTTGTCCGTTGCTTCAATCTGGAAATGAAGAGAAAGATCGAATGTATTGAAGAAAACACAAAAGATCTACCTATCTATTATTATTATCATACATAAGGAAATAAATACAAACAGACAATTACAAATTAATAAATAGGTATACAATATAAGAAAAGAATAAAAATAGAAACAATATAAGAAGAAAAACAACAGACAAAATGGAGAAAAATTAAATTCATGTTCACATCTCCTAACTAGGCATAGACTCACTCTTAACGGTCTATCTCCTGGACAATGACTCACCTTAACGATCCGCCTCCTGGACAATGACTCACCTAAACGATCCGCCTCCTTGAAATTGACTCACTTTAACGATCTGTCTCCTGAGAATTGACTCACCTAAACGATCTGTCTCCTGAGAACTGACTCACCTAAACGATCTGTCTCCTGAGAATTGACTCACCTAAACGATCTGTCTCCTGGGAATTGACTCACCTTAAGGATATGGCTCACCTTAACGATCTGTCTCCTGGGAATTGACTCACCTTAAAGATATGGCTCACCTTAACGATCTGTCTCCTGGGCATTGACTCACCTCAACGATCTATCTCCTGGGCATTGACTCACCTTAACGATCTGTCTCCTCGCCTCTCCCGCCTGTATCTGTATGGGAGGATCATGGGCAGGTGGGGGGCATTGTCATTCACATCATTCAGGTGGACCATGAGACTGACAGGAGCACTGGCCGCAGTGCCCAGCTTCTCCCGAGCAACCACCTGGTGGAGCAGATTAAATTAGGTACTTTAGAGTTAATTAGACATTTTTTTTTCAATTAAGGCCCCTTAACCTGTTTTTTGCAGGTCGTTCGCGCCGGTTCCGCTAAAATTTCATATTAAGTGGAGTAGATTAAAATTTTAGCGGAACCGGTGCGAACGACTTGTAAAAAACAGGTTAAAGCGCTTTAATTGAAAAAAAAATAAATCAGACAACATCAAAATTGAAAGCTCCTAATTTTCCCAAATTTTAAGAATGTTTATACAAGTGAAATTTATTTACATAATCACGACCACACAATACACCACACACGGGACATGGAAGGAGCCCAGAAAATTGCTTCTGGGCGTCCACAGGGTACTCATGCTTACCGACCTCAGTAGCTTGATCGATAAGGCAGCGGACTTGTAAGTGACTTGTAACCTGGAGGTCGGTTGTTCAAGTCCCGGTTTCAGCGTAGATTTAGTAAAGCGATTTTGAGTACTTGTGATATCACGAAAGTGATTAACACAAATATAATGATTAACACAGTAAACTTGAAGTAATGATAATTATTTTTCGCTTTTATAGAAGGTGGGTTTTTAGAGGGAGGAAATCTCGCACCCCAGGTTAAGATGGATCTGGGTGTCTTTGAAAAAAATTTTCCTGCCTTCCATTAGAAAAAAAAAAAAAAAAAAATCACTACTCATGATTTTCGGAAGACTTACCTGAAATCTGAATTTGCCAGGACTTGGCGGATCCCTGTCTAGATTGTCCTTATTCACTATCAGGTATCCCTCGGGGTCAATGGCGAAGAAATTGGAGGTCAACTCGAAGATGTAGGGAGGCGGGGGATCCTGAGGTCCCTGTGGAGGCGGCAACCGAATCATTAGTACACAGAGACAATCCTGGAGGTCGGTGGTTCAATTCCGACGTGAAGCAAAAATTTAGTAAAGCTAGTTTGAGTAGTTATGATTTGGAATAAAAATTTATAAAAGTTAGCGGGAAGTGGGCGAAAAAAATAAAATAAAATACGTATAAACTCTGTTTCGTGTTAATATAGGCCGGTCGGCTGGCGCTACTTGACGAGCGCTCGCCTCCCGGCGAGCTTAATATCACGATTGTGATGAACAATATTATAATAATATCGCCTCTTTTATACTGCCCGATAAGGACCATTGAGTCCCATTATTCCAGCGGTAAGCCCAAGATGTATTATTATGTGGTCAAAATCCCAAATGAGAGGGTAACTTATCATGTCCCGGCTGGGATTTGAACCCACGACTTCTGGATTATCAGTCAGACGCCTTGACCACTGAGCTACCGGGACAGATATGATAACTTTTTTTTTTACTTTTCTTATCTTTTTTAATTTTAATTAGTACACAGTTACGAGGTCTGTCCCGAAAGTTCGTATAAAAGTGAGATAAAATTTTTATTTTACAATTAATCGGGTCATTCAATTTTGAGTCCTTCAAAATACTCTCCCTGGGACACAATGCACTTCTGCCATCGCCGTTTCCACTGTTTGAAGGCTCCTTGAAAGCCCTCAGTTTGAAGGCTTCTCAGCTGACTCGTCGTTGCTGCTTTAATGGCCTCAACGTCCCCCGAATACCGCCCCCGAAGTACCAATTTTGTTTTTGTGAATAAAAAGAAGTCACAAGGTGCCAAATTCGTTGAATAAGGGGGGTGTTCAGTCGCTATGATCGAATTGGCAGCCAGAAACTCACGCACAACGAGACAGGTGTGAGCGGGGGCATTGTCGTGGTGGAGGATCCACCGCCCCTCTCGCGCCAAATCCAGCCGAACTCAAAGAAAGCTCTTCAGACACCTGTCTGACAATTAAACGAAGGTCCTGCAAGACACAAGATCGAATTCTTTCCACATTGTCAGAAGTGCTGGACGTGGAAGGACGTCCTGACCGAGGGTCATCTTCGAGACTTTCTCGGCCCTCACAAAATCTTTTTAACCCCTTGTGGACTTTTGGTTCCTTGAAGGCATCATCTCCATAAACTCGGTTGAGATCATTAAAAATTTCGCGGCCATTCTTGCCGAGTTTCACGAGAAATTTGATGATGTTCTTGAATGACTGAGAGCTCCATGCCGACGAGTGGTAGAGAGAGGGGTCACTTCACAGGTACCGGGACGAACCAGTTCTTTTCGTACGGTGGTCGGGCGCACACTGAGCATTGTTTGGGTGTTATAGAAGGGGATGCAGCCCACCTGGCCTCCCCACTTAGCCTTCCAGCCTTCCCATAACACTTTTATACGAACTTTCGGGACAGACCTCGTACATACATTCCATCTAGGGTCGATAGCACGTTGAATACCTACACCAGTTCACATTTAGTCAATGAAGTTAAACAACGTCCATTGAGTCTACGACTAGGATGGGTGACCATTCGAATTCGAACTATCGTGCATCGTGCTCCTGGCAATTCCCGGTCCCACTCAGGCTGGGTGAGGTTAATTTGAGTAGCTGGTTTTTGAGTTTCCAGCGAATGGAGGGTAAAACCCTCGTCGTGATATAACCATGCAGATGAACCCAATTTTTTTGGGGTTTTTTTTTTGGTCATGATATTTTATTGATGAAACATTTCGAATAACATTAAATTGATGTTGGTGAAAACATCAATACGATCGAATAGGAGCAATATTCGATCATTAGAGCAACATCGCTTAGGCTTTAGGCTCAGAGGATCAAGAAATAAAGTGGCCCTTCCTTATGAAGATCGGGCCGGGAATGGCCGCATTTTATTATTGAATTTTTTATGTATTATCTTAGTAAAAAAATAAATAAATCTTCTCAAAAAAAATATCAAAGCAGGCTATCGATTACACAAAACTCAAATAGTATTCAAATAGCAAAAAGTAGTCCATACTTCTATTGCTAATTATAAAAAACTAATAGCCTACATCTGAACACTTTGTCACACATAGATAACATATTTCATGTATGTATAGCATTATAGGAATTAAAGATAAAGAAAATTATCAAAGAAGATTAAGTACAGTGGGAACAAAAAGATAATAAATAATTAATTGTTATTTTATCTATAAATATTATCCCACCTCTTGGTAATCTAATCTGAACATATATAGGTGTGTTCTACATATGATTGTATATGTATCTATTTATTCATACAAATCTATTTCACAGGTGAAATATTTCGTCCATATAGATAGGGACTGGGGCAGTAGGGCATAGTACACATGACAGAACCCGCGTTTCCTCTCTGGATGTCTAATAATAATAATAATAACACTTTTTAGTGGAAGGTAACCACCAGGCGAGGTTCATGCTCAAAGCATTTTCTACCACCTAACCCTCAGAGTCTTATTATTATGTGGTCACAAATTTAAATTAACGAGGACAAATTCATGCATAGGGTGGAATTCGAACCAACGGATTCCTACGCTACCTGGATTACCAGACTAGGGCGTTAACCACTTGACTACCAGTCTAAGCTGATCTGCTATTCCTGAGGCAATTTTCTTTCCAAGAACTTTCACTAGATTTTACATTTAATGCCCCTCTGTACCATGGTCTTATTGTTTCAAGACGTGCTTTTTCAAAAAAACATCAAACTACTATTTTTATGATTTTTTAAAAAGTTCACAGAAATGAAATGTGTTTCAATGTATCGAATATCTTTAAATTTGAATCATAGGTAACGTTTTTTATTTTAAAGTAGTCAAGGTTTTTGTATGAATTGAGAAGTTGTTCAAAGTTTCTACAGTGGATATTCATTTATTGGTGACAGATACAGGTATAAAATATTTAGAAAAAACTTAGTAAAAAAAAATAGAAAAAAAAAATAACAAACAAACAAAACAAAATAATTATATAATGAAAGAGAAAAAAAACACTGCCAATTATGGACACAATACTTCCTCGTGATTGCTTCACATTGTAAACACGTGCCAATTTTGAGATTTTATAGAAAATTACTTGTATCTCCAAAACGGCTCAACCGATTTTCTTCAAATTTGTTTTATATGGTAGAATATCGTTTTTTCTACAATCTGAATTCCACAAAAAATTCTGTATCGGCAAGTCGTGGTCCTTATTTTTTTACTTTTTTGTCCAAAATTTCGGATTTTCTTAAATATCAGAGTCAAATTATAATTAATTTTAAAATAAATATAAATAACCTATGTAAAACAATAATATGCAAGTTTTTACAAAATTTCATCGAAATCGGGAGTACCGTTCACGAGATATAAGCGTTTAAGTAAAAAGTTAGTGGTCAGGCGCATGGTCTCTTTCACCCAGAACCGCTGGTATGAATTCGATGAATTTAAAATGGGACCATTTACAGAATGTCTCCTAGATGTGTGCAAAATTTCATCAAAATCGGTCGAGTAGTTTCCGAGATTTGCGCGTTACAAGGAATCGTTTTAACAGACAGACAGACAGACCGACAGACGGACACAAAACCAAAATTACTCAGTAGGTTATGAAACGTCCAGAAATATGAAAAAAATTGAAATCGGAGCAAAAAATATTTTTTTTTACAAAAACGAACACAATACTTCCGATTTCTAATATTAGAAATTTCTCGGAAGTAATACAAAATGTAGAACATTTTTTAGGATTGGACATCGCTTGAAGAGTTCAAATGCTTGAAGAAAGGATTTCTAGTCGCATGACGCATATGTAATTACGAAAAAAGACAAGAATTCAGTGGGACCATCGCTCAAGATTGCCACAGGCAATAACCCCGCCCTTTAGGTAGGACATTAGTGTTATTTCTTTTTACTTATTTATTTTGTCATTTGTTTGTTTTTCCTTAATTTTATACTATTAGCAGTGTACCCTGTCCTCCTGATAAAGCATACTATAATAATAATATAATAATAATAAGATACACCACACTCACCAAGTCTGCATCGGTGACCGTCAGCTTGACTCGGTTGCCCTCTTCGTCCACCACTTTGGTGCCGACCGGGGAGTTCTCGTCCACAAACCCCTCAGTGGCGGAGGCGGTTATCTGAGGAGGGTTGGCGTCCACTGGTTTCACTTCCACCGAGAGTTTTGCAGTGGTGAACCGGTGGCTTTCTGAGATTTCCTCCGCCTGGGGGGTTGAAAATTATAATATACTGATTAGTTAGGTACGTGAGGCTGGCATTTCCGGTCCTACCCAGGCTGGGTGAGGTTAATGTGGGTAGCTAGCTGGTACGATTCCCAGCGAATGGAAGGTGAAATCCCCGTCCTGACTATCTCAAATCAAGACCTTAACCAAATAATATTAAAGGACATGAAACTGGTTAACCTCGCCTGGTGGACACCATTCACTAAAAAGTATTATTATTATTACTTTTTCTTACCACTATGAATAATAATAATAATAAATCATTTGTGTCATTAATTTTTTTGTATACAGAGGGACCCATTCTAGGCCACATTTCTTTGGCTTCTAATATTATTAGGCTTCCTAAAATTTATGTTTTCATTAACTGAGTCAGTCAGTGCACCTACCTTGACAATGATTTCCAATCTCTTCAAGCCTGTGGAATGGTTGATGGGGTGGTTCTGCCTCACTACGCCTGACTGGGGGTTGATGGAGAAGTAGTCACGGAATGTGGGCGGAGTGCCATTGAGAAAGCTGTACATGATGGGAGACTGGATGGAGTCCATGTCAATAGCTTGTATCTTCTCCGGGTGTATGGTGAGTACTCCGGATAGAACTCCGCTGGAGACCTGGACAAATAAGAGAACAAAAAAATTAGAGAAAGAAAAAAAATAAGCGTTTTCTACCACCTACCAGAGGGTTAGGTGTAGGGAATCCAATCCCGGGATTGGATTTCGGTTTCGGGATTAGAAATGGTCAATCCCGGGATCCCGGGATTGATACCCTAGTTAGGTGGTTAATGTGGATAGCTGGTACGATTCCCAGCGAATGGAGGTGTAAAATCTCCGTCTTGAATAAAATCCAGGACGATAAAACCAAATAGAATCAACTGGTCACAATAGATCTCATTAAGTCGCATTAAGGGTTGGGTGGAAGAGATTGCCACAGGCAATAACCCCGTCCTTTAGGTAGGACATTAGCTTTATTCTCTTTTTTTTTCTTATTTCTTTATTCGATCTATTTTTTTTCCCCCCTTATAATTTCATTGTATTGTTCTGTCAATATTGTACTTTGACCTGCAGGACACAGCCCTGGTACACGAAGGATGGGTCCTGGTCATCCTTTACACTTACCGTGGCGTGGTACCGTGGGTTCACACACACACTGTCCTGCAGGACACAGCCCTGGTACACACTTACCGTGGCGTGGTACTGTGGGTTTACACACACACTGTCCTGCAGGACACAGCCCTGGTACACACTTACCGTGGCGTGGTACTGTGGGTTCACACACACACTGTCCTGCAGGACACAGCCCTGGTACACGAAGCATGGGTCCTGCTGGGCATCCTTTACACTTACCGTGGCGTGGTACTGTGGGTTCACACACACACTGTCCTGCAGGACACAGCCCTGGTACACACTTACCGTGGCGTGGTACTGTGGGTTCACACACACACTGTCCTGCAGGACACAGCCCTGGTACACACTTACCGTGGCGTGGTACTGTGGGTTGACACACACACTGTCCTGCAGGACACAGCCCTGGTACACAGGACACAGCCCTAGTACACACTTACCGTGGCGTGGTACTGTGGGTTCACACACACACTGTCCTGCAGGACACAGCCCTGGTACACGAGTCCTGGGCATCCTTTACACTTACCGTGGCGTGGTACTGTGGGTTCACACACACACTGTCCTGCAGGACACAGCCCTGGTACACACTTACCGTGGCGTGGTACTGTGGGTTCACACACACACTGTCCTGCAGGACACAGCCCTGGTACACAGGACACAGCCCTGGTACACACTTACCGTGGCGTGGTACTGTGGGTTCACACACACACTGTCCTGCAGGACACAGCCCTGGTACACGAAGGATGGGTCCTGATCGTCCTCATCCTTAACATTCACGGTGAGGGTGGTGGTGGAGGAGAGGCGTTCGCTCTGGTTCCTGGCGCGATCCTGGGAATATAGATGGAACAGCGAAGAAGATTAGCTGAGAAATATTAGGCTAAAATGCCAAGGAATAAGTTTAAGAGAGGCGTTCGCTTTGGTTCCTGGCGCGATCCTGGAAATATAGATGGAACAGCGAAGAAGATTAGCTGAGAAATATTAGGCTAAAATGCCAAGGAATAAGTTTAAGAGAAGCGTTCGCTTTGGTTCCTGGCGCGATCCTGGGAATATAGATGGAACAGCGAAGAAGATTAGCTGAGAAATATTAGGGTAAAATTCCAAGGAATAAATTTAAGAGAGGCGTTCGCTTTGGTTCCTGGCGCGATCCTGGGAATATAGATGGAACAGCGAAGAAGATTAGCTGAGAAATATTAGGCTAAAATGCCAAGGAATAAGTTTAAGAGAGGCGTTCGCTTTGGTTCCTGGCGCGATCCTGGAAATATGGATGGAACAGCGAAGAAGATGAGAAATATTAGGCTAAAATGCCAAGGAATAAGTTTCACTGTTATTTCGAAATGGTCTGGATAGGTACATATTGTATTTATGTACGTATCTAATATTGAGAACATTTTTTTTTTTATATATGTTTAACGAGGGGTGGGGGGTTTACCCTCCATTCCTTGAAAACTTTCGAGGCTCAGATAGTAATGTAATAAATATTATCTCATTATTTGTAAAAGACATTCTTCACAACTTGGTGGAGGTATAGGTATGTGGTTCGGTGGAAGAGAAGGCCACAGGCTTTAAGCTCGCCCCGATTCACTACATATATTATTCTCTTGTGTTTTTTTTGTGTCCTATGTTGTAGAATGTATCATGTAGTTTACCAATAAAGTGTTAAATAATAATATAGGAACTCACCGAGGCCACAATAGTGACCAGGTACCGCTGTATCTTCTCGTAGTCCAGACTCCGGTTCACCGTGACCTGGCCCTGGTGAGGCAGGTTGATGGAGAAGTGGGAATACCCATCCACCACCGTCACCCTGTCCTTGCCCACGCCCACCCCGCCCATGGAGCCGCCCATGGCACCGTCACTCGGCACGATGTAGTACTCCACCAGGCCATTGACCCCGGCGTCGGCGTCCACCGCCCGCAGGTTCTTGAAGATGGTGGCACCCACTGGGGTGAGCTGAAAACAAAATACCGTTTTTTTTTAACCCGCGATCAGTACGGTTGTGAGAGATTTCTCTCATAACCGTATACTTTACCGTGTACTGAATACGTTACAAAACCGAACCGTACTGATCCCGGGTTAATATTACTTCCGAGAAATTTCTAATTTTTTTTTTTTTTTTTTTTTTCTTTAATAATAATAATAATAGTTTATTTCTTTATTTTCTTTGGAAAGAAACATTTATACAAAGGTATTTCTCCTAAGCTTTGAAGGGCTTCTAATACCTACATATTATAAATCGGAAGTATTGTGTTTGTTTTTGTATTAAAAAAAAAAAAAACATTTTTTTGCTCCGATTTCATTTTTTTGTGGACGTTTCTCCTGAGCAATTTTGGTTTTGTATCTGTCAGTCGGTTATTTACTATTGATTTTTAATTAATGTGCGAGTATATTAAGATTTGTCTAATTATTTCTCTTATGATGGATGTCCTACAGAAGGGTTGGGTGGAAGAGATTGCCATAGGCAATAACCCCACCCTTTAGTTAGGACATTCGTTTTATTTTCTCCTTTATTTATTTATTTCAAACTACATATTTTATCATTTATTTATTTATTCTCAACTTTATACTGTAAATATTGCACTTTGTCTTCCTAGTAAAAATTAAAATAATAATAATAATAGACTACTAAGAATTTGAGTATCTTACCTCAGAGACGGTGGTTTCGTAGGGAGTGTTGAGAAAAAGTGGCGCATTGTCGTTCACGTCCGACACTCTCACGATGACTGGGATAGTACGCTTCTTATTTGAGGCTTTCACTGTGCATGTGAGCTGCAATTCACAGAGAAACGGGAAAGTAAATTACAGGATGCATAATTAGTTTATTTCGGACGGACGAAAACTTTTAGCTTTTGGACAGACGGGTGATTGCTCCAGAACATTATAATAAACCTCCATGGCTCAGTGGTTAAGAGCATTGGTTGCTGACCCGGAGGTTGCGGGTTCAAATCCCGGTCGGAGCGGAAAATTCTGACCGAGTTTTTCCGTTTCCGGAATGGCATGGATGTAAAGTGTCCTGAAGTAATGCGAAAGCGGTTCCGGGGCACAACTACCTTTAAAAAAATGTATACCTATATATAAAAAAAAATACTCTTCGGTCTAAGGGAACCACCATGCGAGCGTTTTCTACCACCTAGCCCTCAGAGTATAATTGCGTATTATGTGCTGAAACACTGAATTAATGAGGAAAAAAGCACTGGGTTGGATTTAATCTGTAGATTACGGATTTAATCATCCATATATGCATCAGATAGTTATTACTTACTACAAGTCCAGTGCCATCCTGTAGTAATGTTAATTCCATTCCGGGGCAAAATAAAGTATGATATTTAACATGGGGGGTTTTTCAGAGGGTACAAAACCTTTTCATGGGCTCTAAACCGCTGAGCTGATCATGCGCAAATCTTTGAAACTATTCATTTTACGCCAATGAGAGAGACAATAAAATAAATATATTTTAAAGGACTGCTCTCATAATAGAGAGTTGCCTTTAAAATATATCTATCTATCCAAAGTTAATTTCCTACATGATTTAATCTAAATTATGATAGGTGGAAAAAAAAAGTGACAAAATGTTTTCCGAAAGTTCCAGTCGCGTACTGAACTGTCGGGCGCGGCGAAAGCTAAGGCCTGATTTTCTTTGGGATTAAAAAAAATTCTAGGTTCGATATTTCCAAATATTTCCATTTTATTTCAAGGTCAACTTCACTATATTCGTGAAAGAAAAATGCGTTTCGGTACTTTTAAAGATAAACAATGGACTTAACCTATAAAATAACTGGAAGCAATAATTTTCTACTTCCATTTTGGTTAACTTTGGAAGAGGAAATTTTTCCTCTTCCAAAGTTTGGTTTGGTTAGAAAGAAAAACACGGCTCTTGTTTCTTTCGACAGCGCGAGTAGATCACGTGAGACTCACCTGAAATACGATATGAGAAAGATTGTCAGCATCTCTGTCCAGTGGTGTGAGCAGACGCAAGCTTTTCCCGCTGAGGGAGAACTGGGATTTCCCTTTGGGAAACACCAAGTTGAGCACAATATCCGACTCAGGGTCACCCACTATGGGGAGATCAACCAGTGTGTCCTCTCGAGGCAACTCTGTGGGTCAGGACAGATTAAATTTTATAAGAAAGATAAAAAAAGATAGATAAGAAAGATAAATAAGGGTGGTGCGGAAGAGAATGCCGTTGGCATCAGCAACACCCTTGATCAAGTTTTGTTTTATTAAGACAATTTATACATTCTATGTAAATAAAACTTGATGTAATTATGTTTAATCAAATTGGTTTTAGAATTCGTTTTGAAGGTTCATGCTTAAAGGCAATTTATGGCCTATAAAATGATTCCTTTGGCAATCTCTTTGGATAATTTTGTGCTAAAGTGATTCCACTAACAACAGAGCCATGCATATTTTAGGTCGATAAGTATTTTTTTTAGTGTTTTACAGCCTTTTTTATTTTGTAGCCGTGAAACAGGAGCTACTGTAAACGCCTATGGTCTATGTTGTAGCCTGCCCATCCTGTAGTATGCCTCCCCTCTAATGGGCGAGAAGTGACACATTACTTTCCATTTAGGTGCTGGGTTAACATGAGCGCACCGGAAGGTATCCCTTACATACAACTGTAACCAACTTATGTATACAATTTTTTGTCGACGGGGGGTTCGAACCCGGGACCTTCCGCATAGCAAGCGAGTGCTTAAGAGCTATTCGTGCGCTTAAATTATTACTTTTTATGTCTGAATTCGCTGAATCAATCGATCTAGAATACTAATATAATCGTTCTGGAATGTATCTAGTCATGGGGAAAAAATATAAAAATACTAGCATAATAACTTTATTATTATATTATGTAGGTACAACCCGTACAACGTATTCTCATGGACGAATCACTGCCATCTTCATCATAACATGTCATCAATGACATCATGTGAACAATGGTAGTAAGGCAAAAAAAAGAAAGATTTTCCCTGCGAAACACGAGCAATTGCTTCAGTCACTATTCATATTATTATTATTATTTTAAAATTTATTAGGAGGACACAATATTTATTTTACAGTATAAAATAAAGAAATAAAATATTATGAAAAATAAATAAATAAATAAATAAATAAATAAATAGAGAAGAAAATGATCTAGTGTCCTCACTAAAGGGCGGGGTTATTGTCCCTGGCAATCTCTTCCACCCAACCATTTACTCATAAGTTTTGAGAGCAATCGCTTTTCCTTCTTTTGAAGTAAATGGTACATATTAGATATGCCTAATGCTAACCTTTTCTATAAGATCCTTGTCTATAAGATCCTGAGGTCCAGCATAAACAATGCTAATGGCCCAATGCGTCTTCAATTTTAGCACTGTTTAAGTTTATGCCGGACCTCAGGATCTTATAGACACGCCCTCCAATGACCTGATAATAACAATACTGCGGCAGCAGTAATAATAATAATAATTTCGCCTTATTTATACTGCCTGATTAGGACTATTAAGTCCAATTATTCCGGCAGTAAGCCCACAAGACGCATTATTAATATGTGGTAAAAATCCCAAATGGGAGCATAACTTGTCATGTCCCGGCTGGGTTTCGAACCCGCGACCTCTAGGCAACCAGACCGACACCTTGACTACCGGGACAGAGTGATAACTCGTGAAAAGATCATATTGCTGCAGGTGAACTGATAGCAGTGGTTAGTTGTTTACACTTCCAATTAGAGTCAACGTACCCGGTCACTCGTATCTTCACGCAATAATACCAACTATTTAGTAGCTACCGTGGTCAAGTGGTGTAGCGCACTCGACTTGGAAGCAGGTGACACGGGTTCGAGAGTAGAAAAGATGAATTTTTCTTACCACTTTATTTTCTTTATATATTTATTCCCACTAAAGACAAAACAGAAAACATTTTGTGCCTAGTAGATTTTACCCGATTAACCCCGTCATCTTCACAGTTTTTAACTTTGATTTTTATTGTAATAATTTATTTTTATTAAATAGATGGAAATGTTGTTAAAAAAAGATTAGTATTAGGGCCGAATTATTGAACAGGATTATCACTTAACTTGCTGTGTGCTTTCTTCACATTACTCACCAGTGCCTCTGGTTTCCTGTATGTCCAAAATGATATTTGACTGTCCGGTTTCCACTTCACAGAGACCTGAAACACAAAATAACATTCCTCAGGTTGAGAAGATCTTCAGAGAAATAAATAAATAGGTATACATATTCCATTTATCCATTTTTTTTATTTTTAATAGATAAAAGACATGTACATATAATCAAAAGAGGATTGTTTTAAGATGGTCATTTCATAATATTATTTTAGTTTTAGACCCTTTTTGGGTCCTTCAGTATTAGGGCGGAATTCATAGACATCTCTCAAATTGATGAATCGGAATGAATGGATGCGGAATGCATTCATCCATACCTTCCGATGAACCCAAACCCAAATAGAATCAATGGACATGAAAGCAGCTAGACATTGGATCTGGGCGTCTATATAATCCTCTCACCACCGTGATTTAGGTATCATCAATACCTATCTCACGGACACGGAATTATTATTACTAATACCTCTAGGTACACATACCGTAGGTATGTCCCAGAAGCCCTGTTTTTTTTCTGCTTATTCTTCTAAGAATAGAAAAAGCCCCATTGCAAAACCGCAGGTGAACTCAAAATCCAGATTCAAACCACGAGAGTATGAATATTTGTATTAATTTATGAAATTCGATATTTCCGGGGTGGCCAGAAAACGAGTTTTTTTTTAAGTGGGGTTTTAACGTCGCTTTCAACTGCCATGGTCATATCACGACGGGGGTTTTACCCTCCATTCGCAGGAAACTCACAAACCTGCTACTCACATTGACCTCACCCAGCCTGAGTGGGGCCGGGAAAAGCCAGCGTCACGAGAATTAGAATTTGAATGGTCACCCATCCAAGTCTTAACCTCGCTGGATGTCGCTTAACTTCGGTGTTCTGAAGGGAACCGGTGTATTCAACATGCCATCGACGCTGGCTAAAACGAGTTTAACGAAACGTAGGAACTTTGCACTTTCAAGAGACACTATAATTTTCATGTTTCATGAAGAATCTAAAATTTTTTTTTATAAAAGTTATCGAGAAGTGGTAAAAAGAACATAATACCTAAAAAGGGTTGGGTGGAAAAGATTGCCTAAGGCAATAACCCCGTTCTTTAGTTAGGACATAATTATATATTATGTATATATATATTTTTTTCTTTTTTCTTCTATTATATTGTATTTTAATTTGTAATTATTTGTATTGTATATGGGTAATATGTCCTATCGATAAAGTGTAAATAATAAAAAAAAAAAAAAAAAAATATAGGTACCTACCTAATTAATTTATCCTTAACTCTCAATCTATAAGTTCATCTAGGTAATTGCAATAATATTAAGTTGGGTTTGAACATATTTTAAAAATAAACAATACTTTCTATACCTTGTAAAAGAAAGTTTTAAAAAAAACTATTCGTGTTAAGGCCGGCAGGCGTGTGCTCTCATGACAAGAGCTCATTGTACACCTGTCACTTATAAACCCTAAAATTGGTCATATTTTTCTATACACACCTTTTCTTTATTTGCTTGTGGGAGGTTCGAACCCCCATTGTTGTTTGGTTACATTTTTTTGTAAGGAATACCTTCCGGCGCTCTCGTGTTGACCCAGCACCTAATTGGGAGTATTGTATCACTTTTCGCCCATCAGAGGGGAGGCATACTGGCCGAAAGCGTCTAGTAAAGTAGCTTTTTTCCATGGCTACGATAGTTCTGTATCTCTCTTAATTAAATATAAATACAAAAGTATTTTTTTTTTTTTTTTTTTTTAAGATGAGTGTTTCACAGCCGTTTTTATTTCATAGCCATGAAACAGGAGCTACTGTAAACGCTTGTGGTCTGTGTTGTAGCCTACCCATCCCGTAGTATGCCTCCCCTCTGATGGGCGAGAAGTGACACAATACTTCCCAATTAGGTGCTGGGTCAACACGAGCGCACCGGAAGGTATCCCTTACTAACAATTGTAACCAAATTAAGAATACAAAGTTTTGTTGGCACGGGGGATCGAACCCGGGACCTTCCGCATGGCAAGCTTATGCTATTGAAACAATGGGGCCGATGTGTAAAGAAACTAAGCAATGGTTAGAAGAATTGAAAGGATCTATTGTAAAAAAGACTAGAGACCTAACAAGATCGGGAAATTATTTGCTGCAATAAATAAGCCTTGCAGTTCAACGAGGCGATGCTGCAACCGTTTTGGGTTGTCATCCCAATGATGATGTTTTTACTAATGTTTTTTTTTATGTTTAATGAACCTGAAATATTGTGTAGAATAAATTATGCTGGTCAAAAAGTATTGATTCTCACCTTGTTTTGCTGCATGGCTCCCTTGGAGGACCAATGATATCAGTAGGATGAGCAATGATATGGTCAAATGTAGATTCATGTTAACCGCGGATATCTGTTGACAAGAAAGCGAAAAACGGGCATTAATATCACATGACTCCGGTAACCACCTACTAGTCGATTTCAGTAGCTTGATCGATAAGGCGGTAGACTTGTAACCCGTAGGTCGGCGGTTCAAGTGTCGGTATCAGCTTAGATTTAGTAAAGCGACTTTGAGTAGTGGTAATATCACGAAAGTAATTAACACAAGTATGATAACTTAAAAAAAATACATAACTACCTACTGATGCTGGGATAGTGGGACTTTTTATTCCTAACCGGGTAGTGAAAACAAAGTAATTCTAGTCTATAACTTCTCACATAATCTCCATCATAACTTCTAACCAAGTAACCACTAACCATATCATTTTTTAAATCGACAGGTATCAGTTAGACGCACATGGGCTTTGAGAAAATACCCCCCCCCCCCCCCTGCCCCCCGGGACGTACACACACACAAGCTAAAAGTCGAAAATGTTAACTCGACAAAAAAAACTGCGTTTTCCAACCTTAGAGATCATTAAAGACTAGTCGCGGCCGGTGGGAAAATGTTTTGGGGGTGCTGTCTCATAAACCGGACTAAACTATGATTTACAGGGCCGCTTTTTCAATATCTACAGAGTTTTGAAGTCACCGTGGCCGAGTGAGCTAGCGCCCTAGGCAATACACGCACGGTGACCTGGGTTCGATCCTCAGCGGGACAGGATTTTTTGGGTGTTCGGGGTCCACTCATACCTCGTGAGGAAAAATGAGTAGCTACTTTAATGTGAGCAGCGACCAGTGGCGAAATTATAGGCAAATATAAGATATTAGGATATTAAAAGATATGGAAAAGTCATATAATTCTGCGCTACCCACTAAAAATTGTGATTTAATAACACAAAGAAACATATTAAATATTATTATTATATCTAAAGAGTTTGAGATTGTTTACCAATGCCAAGCATAATAATTATTCGAAAAATGTGTAATGATTTTCATTGTTTACAAGCTAAAACTTGAGAAAATCCCCTCTTTTTCTTTATTGTCTAGGGGTGATGCAGTTCCGCAGCTCCTTAGCACCGACCGCGCTTGAACAAGACCGTTCGTTGTAAGAAATCCTATTTGTACAGTATGTCTATAATTATAAATGAGTAGTCACTTGGCTTAGCGGTAGCATGCTGGGCTTGCACTCCAGGTGACCCGGGTTCAAAGCCCGGCGGGGTCGGAATTTTTTTGACTCTGTACTTTGGATGTCGGGGCCTACCCTAGCCTCGTGAGGACAATTGGGGTAGTTGTAGAGTGGCCCACGACCAGTGTCGGCATTACGAGATACATATTGGAATATGATGGTTGGTTGGATGTATTTATGATACATTAGTAGGTATTAGTTCTCGTAATGTCAATGCTACCCACTAAAAATTGTGACATAATAACACAAATAACTAGCTCTTTATCTTTTATAATTATAAACGCGAATTTTTTTTTAGAAAAATACTATGGCTGATCTGTTGGTAACAGTACCTATAGATATTCGGTTTTAGAGTTCTTGAGTCCCGTACTATTTGGTATGTTCCCAATTTTCAGACCCCGAATTTTGGCTATAGAGCAAGCTCTTAAAAGGTTCAGTCAACGATCTGAAATGTTCGAAACCTCGAAATCGCCCAAAGAGAGAGAGAGAGAGAAAGAGAGAGAGTGAGATAAAAAATCTGGTGTAAACATCACACGACTTTCCTTATCCTATTATTAGGAATGGGAACGGGACTCAAAGGCAATGGTGACTCAAAGGTAACAGTTAGCTAAAAATCAATGTCAAATTCGTAAACGGCACCTCAAAATTATTGGATTTGATATATCACAACCCCCATCTACGATAAATAATAAATGTATCTCCAAATTTACTTGGAGATAAAAGTGGTTTTGTAAGAATCTCAAAATAATTATATGATATTGATGGTGCAAATTCGGTAATTTTCTAACGCAAAATGTATACGATGTGAACTATTCAAAAAATAACGATACATAAGTCCATATTTGGCACAATTTTTTTTATATTCATATCACATAGGTAGAAAGATTAAGTTAAAATGTAGGTACCCTTAAAATTAATATCTGCAACTCTTCTTGAAACACCCCGTATATTATAATGATTTAGAACATTTTAAATTCTCAATCAATCTCTTAGTCATCCCAGCCAGCTTTTCTTCGTAATTCCATAATTAATATGAATCAAAGGTGATGCACTGATAAATTAATATTACCTACCTATATTGGGCACACATCACTGGAATCCATGGGAAGGTTAAAAACCATTAGAAAGTAAAACAGCACATCAATTTTCAGTTTGAAAGGAAGAAAAACATGAAAGAGACCTATTAATATTGTATTTATAATTAAAAAAATATTATTTTAAAGCACTACTTATGTAAGTAGACAGCATTCACACGATTTTTTATTAAGTTTAGCGTGAATTGAGATGAATTTGATTCATGAAACCTGTTTCACAATACCTCGGCAGACATTGTTTCCAATGCCAACAAATCTAAAACCAGAACTCCGTTGCGGAGACGTGCACACCCTACCATGGACACGGACACAGACACACTAACAGTTACACTATCCAGAAGACCAGACCAGAATGATCTCAGTAAGTATATATGTAGTACATAATTATCTATATACTGAACTGGTTCTAGATCCACTGGCTGGCTGGTCTTACCTCTGGTATGTTGAGATGGTGGTAGGGGGGGAAACCAACAGCTACCTTGCTCACCGCTCAGGATAAGATCTTCTTATCTTATCTCTCGGATCTCTACATATGTTTTTATCTATCTACTAGCTGTGGATCCGTACTTCGTAACGGGATTAAGTGGGTGAGGCATGGCTAAAATTAAACTAGCCGTATGTCCGTACTTTGCGATGGGGCTAAGTAAGAGTGTAAGACGGCTGCACCCGAGGCATGGCCTTATATTTATTTTTCCTAACCCTACTCTACACAATGAGGCATTGCCGTACATCGTTTCGGGTCTGAAATTTTGCACCTAGGTCTGTTTGGATCAGGGAATTCCTCTAGGCTAGGTTAGATCTCCCTAAAGTTAAGCTACAATGAGTAAGGATAAAAAATGGATTTGTGCCCCAAAAAATATTCACGTTTTTTTTTTTACCTAAATGACATTTTTTCTCGAAATTTGTCGCGACGACCTATCAACTCAAAGCAAGAAAGTTTTAGGTAAGGATTTAAGCTTTCATTTGACTTATTGATCGCGAAATTCTGATGAGCCATTCTTGAACTACGCCAGGTAAAGACAGAAAATGGATGGGTATCTCAAAAAAACTTTCTGGTTCCAAAAATATAAATCCAGCGCGTGCGCGTTTTGCTTTTGACATAATCAGTCCGGGAACTTAAAAAAAGAGACTCGGAACTCGATTAAAATAAAGGTTATTGACTATCTCAACCAAATGTACAAGAGTCATATAGTGTGACAGATAAAATCACATTGTTTTTCTATTGTGGATAGCATGGTGTCAATGTTTTTTTCTTCTTTTTTTTGGTTTAACGTCATTTTCAACTGCATGGTCATATCGGGACGGGGGTTTTACCCTCCATTCGCAGAAAACTCACAAACCTGCTACAAACATTAACCTCACCCATCCTGGTTTTGGGCCGGAATGCCAGCATCACGCAGTCTTCACTTCGCTGGACGTTGCTTTACTTTGGTGATCCTACGAGAACCGGTGCATTCAACACGTCATCAACGCTGGCTTGCCAATGGTTTTTGCATTCATATTCAAATAATTACTAGTCGGTACATGTTAGTTTGAAATGTATTAGGCTATAATACCTACCAAATGGTTGGTGAGAGAAGTACCTACAAGTGTTTTGTTTATTTTATAAATCTTCATGGTAGGTAGGTACCTATCTACAAGATAGATGTAGTAAACGTAGATTGATGATAACATCCAGAAAACAAAACAATGTTATATCTCTTATTTTTGGTATTGATAAGGGTTGGGTGGAAGAGATTGCCATGAAATACAAACATGATGTAGGATATACGAGGACATACATTGAAATTGACAGAGGTATGAAAAACACACATAAACATACAAACATTGAAATACAAATGAGAAAAAATACATAATAAAGGATATAATTATATACAATTTTACAAAGAAACACATGATATAGGACACAAAAAGAAAAAAAATACATGTCATAGAACATTCGTAATATACATACATTGAAACACAAAAATACATTACATAAGACTTACAATACTTTTACATAAATAAATTGAAATACAAGGAGAAAAATGAATACATTAGGCATAAATATTATAGGTACAATCAGAGACAAGTACATCAGAAATCAAATATTTACTCCAGCTATCATTCTTGTCTGGTTGTGGGACGATTAACAGGGAGACGACCAGTGTCTCGCTAAAGGACTACAAATAGTTTGCAGTTTTCCAAGGGTTGTATGGCTTATAAAGGATCTGAATAGCCCAAGTTCTTATGATAGTTGATCTCCACATAGAAATGTGTGGTTCAGAACAAGCCAACTTTTCAACTAAAGTTGGCTGGAGACCATCACTCCTCAGCTGTAGCCAAGGTAACAACAACAGCTTATCATTCAAACTTTTCAGGGCTGGGAAGCGTCGATGGCGCGTTAATTGCACCGGTTCTCATAGGATCACCCAAGTTGAGCAACGCCCAGCGAGGTAAAGAATTCGTGATGCTGGCATTCCGGCCCAACCCAGGCTAGGTGAGGTTAATGTGAGTAGCAGGTTTGTGAGTTTCTCGCGAATGGAGGGTAAAACCACCTTCGTGTATGACCATGCAGTTGAAACGACGTTAAACTCTAATTAAAAAAAAACTTTTCAGGGAAGACAGAGTACAGTCTGAGTTACCCCTCCTGACCCTGAAAAGTTTGAATGATAAGCTGTTGTTGTAACTTTGGCTATAGCTGAGGAGACTGATGGTCTCCAGCCAACTTTAGTTGAAAAGTTGGCTTGTTCTGAACCACACACTTCTATGTGAGATCAACTATCGTGAGAACTTGGGCTATTCCTTTATAAGCCATACACCCTTGGAAAACTGCAAACTATTTGTAGTCCTTTAGCGAGACACTGGTCGTCTCCCTGTTAATCGTCCCACATGTCCTCGTATATCCTACATCATGTTTGTATTTCATGCCAATCTCTTCCACCCAACCCTTATCAATACTAAAAATAAGAGATATAACATTGTTTTGTTTTCTGGATGTTATCATCAATCTACGTTTACTACATCTATCTTGTAGATAGGTACCTACCTACCATGAAGATTTATAAAATAAACAAAACACTTGTACTTCTCACCAACCAGTTGGTAGGTACTATAGCCTAATACATTTCAAACTAACATGTACCTACTAGTAATTTGAATGTGAATGCAAAAACCATTGACAAGCCAACGTCGATTGAATGCACCGGTTCTCGTAGGATCACCAAAGTGAAGCAACGTCCAGCGAGGCGAAGACTGTGTGATGCTGCCATTCCGGCCCAAAACCAGGCTGGATGAGGTTAATGTGGATTGCAGGTTTGTGAGTTTTCTGTGAATAGAGGGTAACATCCCCGTCGTGATATGACCATGCAGTTGAAAGTGACGTTAAACCAAAATTTAAAAAAAAACCATTGATTATCCAGAATAGAAAAACATTGTGATTTGATCTGTCACACTATATGACTCTTGTACATTTGGTTGAGAGAGTCAATAACATCTCTCCCGCCTCATGGTTTTATCAACACCAAATTGTCTCCCATCGCGTCGCTTGCATTTTTACCTGATTTTATACCTACATAGTTTAGGCCTAGCATAAAAATTATAATCGAAACACCTAGGCCTTCTATGTATTTTTCCTAACCCTATGATAAACCCAAGGCATGGCCTTCTATATATTCACCTAACCCTATTATAATCCCGAGGCATTGCCTTCTATGTATTATCCTTAACCCTATATACTATATTCCTGAGGCATGGCCTTCTATATATTCACCTAACCCTATTATAATCCCGAGGCATTGCCTTCTATGTATTATCCTTAACCCTATATACTATATTCCTGAGGCATGGCTTTCTATGTATTTTACCTAACTCTACTAAACACTGAAGGCATTGCCTTTCATTAGTTAGAGATTTAAAAGATTTCCTTATAAAAGGCCCATTCTTATATAAAAATGATAATTTTATAGTTTTCATTTTCTTAAATACCTAATGTAAAAAAGCATGGTTTTATTTCCGGGAGAGATACTCGTGGTGACCCCTGCAACAAGCCGGAGAGAATTCGGGTAAGAAAAGGTCAACGGGAGAGAACTCATTACCTCACCTTGATATGGTGATTACAAATTAATTTCTTTGGCATTTGTAAATCCAGGTGTTTTAGTGTCCCTCATAGGAGGCTCCGAGGTCTATTTAGCATTGAAAGATAAACCTAATCATGTGGACAATAGAATCAAAAGATCTTGCATTGCAAATGTATATATTATTTACTCACTTTGGGGACTTAGGGGGCCAAATCTGTGATCCAAATACATATTGACCTTAGAAAAATTAAATACGCACTGCTAAAACTATATCTTAAAAAAGACAACTTGGTACATTCACATTTTCCCAGCTTATTTACTTTTGTCATTCCTAATGTTTCAGTAGTGTATGAACCTATATTTTCGTACAAAAAGAACTGATATCCCCCCAAAAACACCACTTCGTGGTTAAAAAAAGAAGAACGCCTCACTCAAAGAATGATTATAATTAGCTAAAAATAAATGATATCAAATTGAGAACACCTTGTCCCCTCTCTTTCTATATCTCTGCACTCCTCTCTGAATTTATTCCTCTTATGTTTAGCTTTATTTATCCTTTCTAGGGGTCATCCCAAACTTGATTTTTCTTTAAATTTACTTGTTGCACGGCAATAAAAAATGGCGGTCGCGGTGTAATTTTCTCGATTCAAATCAAATAACTTCAGAAAAATCATACTCCGACCGCCATTATCTATTGCCGTGCAACAAGTAAATTTAAAGAGAAATCAAGTTTGGGATGACCCCTAGAAAGGATAAATAAAGCTAAACATAAGAGGAATAAATTCAGAGAGGAGTGCAGAGATATAGAAAGAGAGGGGACAAGGTGTTCTCAATTTGATATCATTTATTTTTAGCTAATTATAATCATTCTTTGAGTGAGGCGTTCTTCTTCTTTTAACCACGAAGTGGTGTTTTTGGGGGTGCAAATTCACAATGAAGGTACAAAATTTTAAAATTAATATCGAATATTATTTATTAATATATTTACTAAAAGAGAAAACATACAATTATTTTGTCGACAGGAAATTTACATAATAAAATGGACAGTGTTTGCTAATCCTACTTAAAGTTGTATACCTATATTTAACATTCCATGTGTGTTCAATAAATAATTAGTTAAAGGGGTTTTTAAGTCTGGAGTAAAGTGAAAAAGTATCCACAGTTTGAAACAATCTTTGGGATTTTTGATAATTAATAAAATATATAGTATCGTCTAATTTATACTGCCCCGTTAAGACTAATGAGTCCCATCATTCCAGCAATAAGCCCAAGATATATTATGGGGCCAAAATCACAAATGGGAGGATATTTTATATTACCGCTGGGTTTCGAACCCGCGACCTCTGGATTACCAGACCAACGCGACTCCGACGGCTTGACCAAATATCTCCGATAACTTAAAATTGATTTTTTTTTTTTCTCAGAGTTGTGAAATATATATCTTAAGGGTGGCGAATGAGGAGATACTTCATTTGTACCACTTTAAAATGCACCTTTAAATATTTAAATTGTAAAACTTGAAAAAGGTTGTTTCAACTTAATTACGAGGCAATCGCAATCACACAAAACAATACACTTTAATACTTTTCTTAACCATGATCTATACACACATTAGGACAAGTCTATTAAAAATAATTTGGTAGAGCACCTTATTTACAAGAAATCAGATTTGAAAGGAAGAAAAGGAAAAAAAAAAAAAAAAAAAACAATCCATTAATAACACGAGTACAAACAGAGACATTTTTACAGAAGTAAATACAAAAACTTACATGAATAGAAAAGTGAAATTGGACTTTTTGCTTTTCAGTCAACAGTAAAACAAATGACAGATTTAAAAGCCAAAGTAAAATGTGTAATGTGAATAAATAAAAAATTATAGTCAGTAGGGTACACTAGGAGCTAAACAAATTGTTTTGTAAATATTTCAGTCAGGAGTGGAAAATACCATCTTTGATTTTTATCTTACGAAAACAAAAGTGAAAATATGTACCTCAATTTTTATTATAAACAATTAAAAAAAATCTTTACATTATATTACATAAATGTAACTCAGTAGCTAAATAAACCGACCTCAGTAGCTTGATCGATAGGGCCATGTATCGTTAAGATTGGGTGAAAAATTTGGACGTTCCATTCAACGCACAATCAAGGCAACATGGTCTGTGTTGTAGCCTGCCCATCTCGTAGTATGTCTCCCCTCTGATGGGCGAGCGAGCCAACACAAGCGAACCGGAAGGTATACCTTACAAACAACTGTAACCTAATTTTAAATACAATTTTTTGTCGGCGCGGGGGTTCGAACCCGGGACCTTCCGCATGGCAAGCGAGTACTTAACCACTGAGCTATTCTTTACAGATACTCAGCTCAGCTGTTCATCCGGCTGATCAGTTACGAGGGGGAGATGTGTAGATCTAGCACTCCTCTTACCCTTGAGATAAGATACTCAGCTGTTCATTTGGCTGATCAGTTAGGAGGGGAGAGAGTATCTAACCCCTGAGCTAAGCTACTCAGCTGTTCATCCGGATGATCAGTTACGAGGGGAAGATATGCAGATCCATCACTCCTCTACCACTGAGCTAAGATACTGATACTCAGCTGTTCATCCGGCTGAACAGTTAGGAGGGAAGAGAGTATCTCACCACTGAGCTAAGATACTCAGCTATTCATTGGGCTGATCAGTTACGAAGGGGGCTGATCAGTTCATCTGACCGATCAGTTACGAGGAGGGGGAGATGTGCAAATCCAGGACTCTGCACTCCGCTTACCACTGAGCTAAGATACTGATACTTGGCTGATCAGTTACGAGGGGGAGAGTATCTCACCACTGAGCTAAGATACTCAGCTATTCATTGAGCTGATCAGTTACGAGGGGGCTGATCAGTTACGAGGAGGGGGAGATGTGCAAATCCAGGACTCCGTCATAAGGGTCCTGCGCTTCTTCTTTGACCTCCTCCTTGCTGAGATTGACCTCCTTGTCACTCTGACTCATGGCCTTGATGATCATCTCAGTCGCCTTCAAGCCACGGATGCCTTCCGCGCTCGACTGTTGATGAATAGAAAAAACGGAAGAAAACATTTAGTGAAAGTAATGATAATAATAATGATCTTTATTTTTTATCTTTTGTAAATACATTTTTTTTGTTCCCATGAAGTACTAGTGTACTTTTCGGGAACTTTATCTCAGCAATTTTCAATCTTCATCTTCTTTCCTCTTTGTTTCCATAAGTTGGGGTATTTACCCGTTTCACAGACAAAATCATAAATAGAACCTCTTCCTTCAACCCACCGACCTCAGTAGCTTGATCGATAGGGCGGCGGACTTGTAACCTGGAGGTCGGTGGTTCAAGTCCCGGTTTCAGCGTAAATTTAGTAAAGCGAGTTTGAGTAGTTGTGATATCACGAAAGTGATTAACACAAATATGATGAAGAAAAAAAACCTCTTCAGCCCCACCCCCTCTCCCTCTAAACACATGAACAGTGTAGATTCTGAGGCTAGAGGTAGCTACAGACCAAATTTAACCAGAATTCTGTGAATTTAAAAATAGGTATGATATATTCAAAACAAAATGAATTAGGTAATAATTTTACCACAAAAATTGCAAAAAAAATCATTTTTTTTGTGGGAATATTTAAAAATCTAGTTTAGTTAGTTATTCAATTTTTTGGGGTGGGTAAATACAGAGCAGAAATAACCTTGCCCTGCTGGGGATCGAACCCAGGTCACCATAAGGGCAATGCCTAGTGCGCTAACTCACTCTGCCACGGTGACTACCGGGAAAGGCAAAATAAAAGAGGACGAGGTAGACAGAAATATACTTACAGCCATAGTGAGGTTCATGAAACGAACATATTTTTCTAACACGAATATCATATCTTGGAAGTTGTGCTCGGGTAGATATTCTCTAACTTTGGAGTCGTGTTCCTGGAAATACAACAAAAAAAATATTCGAAGATAGAAAACTAGAAATTTGAGTTAACTTGTCTTGAGGAGGTACAAAAATATTCAACAGAAAAAATATATAATAAAACATGAATAGGTAACAAATACAGGAAACTATAAATTTCAATTAACTTGTGTTGATGAGGTACAAAAATATAAAATGTACGATCGCTCCTTTATAACAAACATACCTACTTAAATAAATAAATAAATAATAATAATAACCAGGCGAGGTTAATGTTCAAAGCATTTTCTACCACCTAACCTTCACAGTCTTATTATTATGTGGTCACAAACTCAAATAAATGAGGAAAAATTCATGCACTGGGTGGGATTCAAACCAACGGATCCCTACGCTATCTGGATTACCAGACTAGCGCTTTAACCACTTGACTACCATATAAATGGATAATTCATAAATAAATTAAATACAATATTACATACCTTATTATCTAAGATGAGGTAGCCTAGAAGTACAGCCACATAGGCTGCGATAAACGTATGTTCCATGTGTCTTCCTGCTTTCTGTAGCACTGAAAATTCAAAACAGAATAATGGTGTTAACTTTTAATGAAATATTTTGGAAATAAAAAAAAATAACATCAGAACTAAAAGTAATAAGAGTTATATTACAGTTTTAGTGGATTTTTCATATAATATCTTCTTAGTATGTATTAAATTTTTGCCCTTAACTCCGCCACTCGTCGCTGCTCACATTAAGCAGCTACTCATTTTTCCTCACGAGGTAAGAGTGGACCCCGCAACAAAGTACAGAGCCGAAAAATTCTGACTCCACTGGGATTCGAATGCCTGCAAGCCTAATGCGCTCCACCACTCGGCCTTGGTGACTATAATAATAATACTATTTAGTGGAAGGTAACCACCAGGCGAGGTTAATGATCAACGCATTTTCTACCACCTAACCCTCAGAGTCCTATTATTATGTGGTCACAAACTCAAATTAATGAGGAAAAATTCATGCACTGGGTGGGATTCGAACCAACGGATCCCTTCGCTACCCGTGACTACATATTTCAATATTAAAAATGGGGATCATATCTTCAATGCTTTCTCAAATGAGACCATAGGACATTGATCGGGTTTGAATCCCGGCCGGAGTGGAAAATTCTAACCGAGTTTTTGCGTTTCCGGAATGGCATGGATGTAAAGGAAAAGTGCCTTGAAATAATGGGAAAGCGTGTCCGGGACACAACTACCTTTTAAAATTTTAACTAAAATAAAAGTATTGTGTAAACATCACACGACTTTCCTTATCCTATTAGGAATGGGAATCTAAGAAAATGTTGTTCTCTAACTTTTTTTGTATATTTAACCAATTCAAAGAAGCGGCGCTTGCGGCCATGGAATGCGGCCGATTTCAACCAAAAGTTTCGTGGTTCGTCTGGTGTATAAATTAATTTTCATACCAAATTTCAAGTCTCTAGCTCTTACGGTTCTTGAGATATCCTGTTCACACACAGACAGACAGCCGCACGGACCAATGGCTGAAAACAACTTTTTTGGTATCCTGAGGCTATGATTCGTCCAGAAATGTGAAAAGCTGGGTAGGTCAAATTTTCGACGAATACAATACTTTCCTTATTATAGGATAAGGAAAGTAAAAGTAAAAATAATAATATCGCCTTTCCCAGCTGGGTTTCGAACCCACGACCTCTGGAGTGTTTGGATTCACACTGAGCTACCGGGACAGATAGATAGATAGAAGGTCGCAGTGACAAAGAGCTTTCGTAGCCGACAGCCCTACTTATACCAATACCAATGCAAAAGCCGTTCCGGGGCACAACTACCTTTTAAAATTTTAACTAAAATAATCACTTTTGTGATGTCACAACTACTCAAACTCGCTTTACTAAATCTACGCTGAAACCGGGACTTGAACAACCGACCTCCAGGTTACAAGTCCACCGCCTTATCGATCAAGCTACTGAGGTCGGTATAATAATAAAAATAACACCCACGTATAGCCACCGTCTCCTCTATGAAGTCCTCGTGGACTCGCTTGGGCGCGTCCTGGGCAGGCTTCTCCACGTCCTCCCCCTCCAGCAGCTTGTCCGTCCTCTTCTCCTCCGCCGCGGCCAGCTCCTTCTTGGCGTAGAACAGCCGAGCCAGCGCCTCCACCGCCATCTCGTCGGGGTTCACTGGAGGAGAAGGAATATAATTATTATTATATAAAGCTTCTCCACATCCTCCCCCTCCAGCAGCTTGTCCGTCCTCTTCTCCTCCGCCTGGGCCAGCTCCTTCTTGGCGTAGAACAGCCGAGCCAGCGCCTCCACCGCCATCTCGTCGGGGTTCACTGGAGGAGAAGGAATATAATTATTATTATATAAAGCTTCTCCACATCCTCCCCCTCCAGCAGCTTGTCCGTCCTCTTCTCCTCCGCCTGGGCCAGCTCCTTCTTGGCGTAGAACAGCCGAGCCAGCGCCTCCACCGCCATCTCGTCGGGGTTCACTGGAGGAGAAGGAATATAATTATTATTATATAAAGCTTCTCCACATCCTCCCCCTCCAGCAGCTTGTCCGTCCTCTTCTCCTCCGCCTGGGCCAGCTCCTTCTTGGCGTAGAACAGCCGAGCCAGCGCCTCCACCGCCATCTCGTCGGGGTTCACTGGGGGAGAAGGAATTTAATTATTATTATTATATAACGCTCTGTTAGGTATAAAGCTTCTCCACGTCCTCCCCCTCCAGCAGCTTGTCCGTCCTCTTCTCCTCCGCCGCGGCCAGCTCCTTCTTGGCGTAGAACAGCCGAGCCAGCGCCTCCACCGCCATCTCGTCGGGGTTCACTGGGGGAGAAGGAAGGAATTTATTCAATTTCCAGTTTTTCATTAGAATCCCCTTGAAGAACAATATCTGTGTATTTTTAAGGGGGTAATTTAATCGTATTTGAAGAAACTCGGTTCAGTGGAAAATCCGAAATTTTGGACAAAAAAGTCAAAAAATAAGGACCACCACTTGCCGATACAGAATTTTTTGTAGAATCTAGAAAGTAGAAAAAACGGTATTCTACCATATAAATTTCAAGAAAATCGGTTAAGCGGTTTTGGAGATACAAGTGATTTAGTATAGAATCTCAAAATTGCCACGTGTGTACCATGTGAACCTTCACGTGCACCGCCATCTCGTCAGGGTTTACTGGGGAAGAAGGAATTTGTTCGTTTTTGAAGAAAATCGGTTGAGTGGTTTTTATTTATTTTATTTATTTAATACATGACAAGTAAATGGTTCAAATATATATAACAATGACAGTTTACATAATTCATAATATTTTTAACTGAACTTATGCTAGTTTCTTTTGGCTGTCGTCATCCCACACTAAGGTCCCCACACCTATGAAGTATGGTCCTTGTGTCGTGGGATGCAGCCTTGTTTTAGTTTCTGTGTTAATCATTATTACACTATCCTTCACATTTCTATTTCTTTTTGTATAAATTTCCATCAACATCATCGCCTGTGATACTTGTTATCATTATCTCTACCATTACTATTTTACTTTTTTAACCATCACAATTATTATTATTATTATTACATTCACTTTCTAGCTAGGTAATATTTCGTTTAACTTAAGCCAGTCTCTTTAGTTTTAGTTTGAATTTTTTCTCATTTTCCTCATTTTTTAGGTATTCTGGTATTCCATCGTAAAAGGCGTACAAGTGATTTAGATTTAGTATCGGAGATACAAGTGATTTAGTATAGAATCTCAAAATTGCCACGTGTATACAATGTGAACCAATTATGAGGTCCATATTTTTCTTCTTTTTCATAAATTGTTATTATTGTTTCTGTATCATTTCACACAGAATACTCTGTGTGAAAAGTCTCTGGGCTACGGGTAGTAATTTTTTTCTTCTTTAAAGATGAGCTTCTTCTCTCTTCCGCGATAACTCTCGACCTAATTCTTCAAAATTGTTAAAATTTAGTATAATTATATGTTCATTGGGGACCTTAAATTTTACCTAAAATTTTTAGGCGTAATAACAAACGGGACTTGAAACACCGACCTCCAGGTCTGCCGTCTTATCGATCAAGCTACTGAGAGGTCGGCTTGAACATTGTATCATTTTTTCATTGTAATTTAATTTCCTCAATAAATGCTACTTCACTTTCATCATCATAGGGTGGCGTCATCGTGAACGATGGTAGCCAGACAGTGGAGGAATAACTCAGCACTTCTACCACTGTCTTTACAAAGAGGCTAATAATTGACATGGGCTCCCAGAACCAAGCCAATGCTGGTCTACTCCCTGTTTATAGTCCCCCAGCCTTTACTTTACTTACCCCCAAACACATTTTCCGTATCGGACGGAGCCTTGGCATTGATGAGAGACGCCCGATTGGCCTTGTTAGTCTCCACCAGGTTGATGAGAAGTAGCAGAGCCAACACAGAGAGGTCGAACCGTTCCTCTTCAGGGATGTGCTGCGGGATTTGCAGCAGGATGTGGAGCGAGGACTCTGCGATACCGAACTTGCCGCCCAGGAGTGAAGAGGTAGGAGCTGTGGCGAGGGAAAATAATGAGACAGTAGTGAAATTGAGAATACTTATGGCTCAAAAAAAAAATTCATATTTTTTTTTTTAATTTATTTATTGAATAACAGGATAACATATACAAAGGTATTTTTCCTAAGCTAAAGATTCTAAGAAAATATAGGTTAAAAGGGATATATCGAAAGTATTGTGTCACTTCTCGCCCATCAGAGGGGAGGCATACAGGCATACTACATAAGAAAATAAGTAAGATATTCAAATATTGGTTTCAGTTGTTTATATGGGATACCTCGTAAGTATTGTGTCACTTCTCGCCCATCAGAGGGGAGGCATACAACATAATGGGCAACTGTTTTATGGCTACAAAAAAGCTATTTTTTATTTTTAAATACGGGAAAGTCCCTTGTAACTTTTTGAGTATTAAACATAACATTACACTAATATTAAACGTATCTTCTTATTCTTTCACTTTGCCTTTTCTCACTAAACGTATACACTAAACTATCGATGTTCATGGTACTTACGCGCATCACTGAAGTCATGGGTCAGATTGATCAGCACCTTGAGGTTGGCGAGCAGACACTCCCGCAGTATGGCGCCGGTACTGTCCTTATCCGCCATGTTACTGGTAGGGTACAGAGGGATTTCGTAGTCACACACTTTGTACAGGCGACACAGTGTCTCGCCCAGCACACCCTCCTTGTATCTCAGCAAGTACAACTTGTTCTCTTCATTCCCGAACGTCACCTGAGGGCAAATAAAAGTTATCATATTTGAGTTAATCACTTTCGTGATATCACAAACTACTAAACCTTGCTTTACTAAATCTACGCTGAATTCGGGAAATGAATCACCGACCTCCAGGTTAGTCGTTAACCTGAAGTAATGCGAAAGCGGTTCCGCGGCACAGCTACCTTTTTTTAAACCCCCCCCCCCCCCCTAAAAAAAGATGTTACATTTTCAAGATCCACACCACAACACCACACACACAGACACAAAACTTACATTTTCCAAGATCCGCAAGCATCGGTCCACTTTCCGGATCTTCTCTAGCAGGGAGGGGGACCAGGCGTTGACCGTATCGTCCACTAGCTTGCAGCAGTCCACTATGGTGAGGATGATGTGTTCACACACACACACACACACACACACACACACACACACACACACACACACACACACACACACACACACACACACACACACACACACACAAACTTACATTTTCCAAGATCCGCAAGCATCGGTCCACTTTCCGGATCTTCTCTAGCAAGGAGGGGACCAGGCGTTGACCGTA
>CM044957.1:45612529-45832342 GCA_024516035.1 Bactericera cockerelli
GTGACTCGTGATAGAAGTTCTTTTGAAAGTCAGCAAAGTTATTGATATTAAATTTATCTCTTGCAAAACCACTGTCTTATCAGTTAGTAGAAATTTGGAGGTTGGAACTCTTTATCTTTACTGATAAATAGCAGCGTTCATTTCAATCATCCACTTACGGCTTAGCCGCTATCTATTTTCTCTACCTGTGCGTCATGATGACTAGCAGTCGAATGCTTAGTTCTCAGTTCTAATCGGGCGTTAGCTGATGCTCAATTAAGTCTAATCTAGAAGTTGACTAATATTTGAGTCGAATAAATAATAATAACAACGCCTTATTCATACTGTCCGATTAGGACTAATCAGTAAGCCCAAGATGTATTTTTAAGTGGTCAAATCCCCAATGGGAGGGTAACTTGTCATGTCCAGAAGTTGACTAATATTTGAATCAAATAAATAATAATAATAACAACAACACCTTATTTATACTGCCGATCAGGACTATACTCGTACAGTAAGCCCAAGACGTATTTTTATGTGGTCAAAATCCCAAATGGGAGGGTAACTTGTCATGTCCCGGCTGGGTTTTGAACCCGAGACCTCTGGATCACCAGTCAGACGCCTTGACCACTGAGCTACCGGGACAGACAAATAAAGATGGATTGTTCTAGTCACTATGGCAACAATAGAACTCTGGATATGACAAGTCAACATTACCATTCTTATGACCTCAGACCAAAATTTTATTCGTCATTTCACTTTTTTTTTACATTTTTATAGGGTACACGAACCAATTATTCGATTTTTTTATTATTTTTTTCAACCCTCGTAAAATTTTACTCATAAAAGTGAGTAATGAGTACTTACAAAGGAATCCAATGGTCATGCATAATTTTTTAATGGGCAATAAAACTCTAGGTAGCAAATACTTGTATCTTTACTGTTACTAAATCAGTTTTATCAAGGGAAGCTGCTGTTCAAGCAACAAAGACATGAATAAAGAAAAAGTTGGTCCATAAGCCATTTTCCGCACAGTTGTAGGGGAAGGTCTTCTGAACAACATACTAAAAGTCCCGCAGACTAGGAGTTAAAGTTAATCTCGAGGAGAAAGCTCCCCTTATTATTATTTTAATCTTTATTAGGAGGAGAGGAGGACACAATATTTACAGTATAAAATTAAGAAAAGATACATAATTAGGTATAATAGTATAAATAAAAGATATAATAGGGGATAAAAATGGACGAACAAAATACCACCCATAAAGTCTCCAACAATATGACTTTTTAAATAGGGAGTTTCACCTTTACATTAGGGGGTTCGATTCCCATGAATTTTTCGATACCTCTAAATGCCGCAGCGCCGCGCGCCGGTTGAAATTCTGCCACATGCAGCTAATTTTATGTTCATACCTTAGGTTTTATTTGTAAAGTCTCTAGATTTAAGGTAACTGGAACTTTTTCTGGGTGAAATAGTAGTATACTCCACCCTTGTAAGAAATAAATAAATAAATAATCCAATAACATGTAAGACTAACTTATTTCTGATTATTGGGTTTCATCTATGGTCTAATTAATGGAGGTCAATTATCATACAATTTTTGAAATCTTTAAGGAGATTTTTTTTTGTCAAAAACACCAAAAGCCACTCTAAACCCTCAAAATATACAAGTTCGTCACTGGCGTTCTGGGAAAACGGTTGAAGATGTCAAAAAATGTATGAGAATTGATCCCCCATAAACCATAAATGAAACCCCCAAATCCAATATGGATAAAAAGTCATTATTGGAGCCTCCGTGGGTGTAATTTTGTTCGTCCATTTTCATTCCCATAACTTATCCGGGCTGGATTAAACTATTTAGTTGTAATAATGAGTCATTGTACGAAATAAAAAGACATTGTTTACCTTTAATTAATTATACCTTTTCACTGTACCTGTAAAACATAATCTGCTAGCATTGCAAAAATCTGTTGTGTTGAGCACTGCCCATATTGTACGTAAGGTACTCTAAAACAAAGGATAAAGAAGTACCACCCCAGGTGCACGGTGTGCACTCGGTGGTGCTTTCCATCATAACCACGGTGAAATGTGTGGAAAACAGAGATAATAATAATAACGTTTTTGTATCCAGGGCCCCCGACTACTCCTCGGTGCAGCACCCCACAGTGTCATCGGCCCAATTCATGAGCACCCCAGCCCCGTCCACTGTTATCCCTACCTCTTCCAGCAGTCAGAGTCAGCACACCCAAACCACTTTCCCGCCCGTGGAGTCCAGCTCCCAGGTCAACAAGAAACAGGCCGTCAAGGTCGACTCGAGTAACAAGAGCTTCACGTGCACAGAGTGCGGGAAAGGATTGGCGCGCAAAGATAAATTGGTAGGTCAGAGTCACCGTGGCAGAGTGAGTTAGCGCGCTAGGCATTGCACGCACGGTGACCTGGGTTCGATCCCAAGCCGGGCAGGATTTTTTCTGCTCTGTACTTGGGTGTTCGGGGTCCACTCATACCTCGTGAGGAAAAATGAGTAGCTGCTTTAATGTTAACAGCGACCAGTGGCGGAATTATAGGCAAGAATAAGATATTGGGATATTAAAGATACGGAAAAGTCCTATAGTTCTGCGTTACCCACTAAAATTGTGATATAATAACACAAAGAAACACATTTATTTATTATTTTTTATTAAGTCCGAGTGTTGTCCCGATAGCTCAATGCTTAAGGCGACAGTCTGCTGATCTAGATGTCGTGGGTTCGAAACCCAGCCGGGACATGACAAGTCAGTCTCTCATTTGGGATTTCTTTTTTGGCCACATAATTTTCGTCCGAGTGTTGTCCCGACAGCTCAGTGCTTAGGGCGGTGGTCTGGTGATCCAGAGGTCGTGGGTTCGAAACCCAGCTGGGACATGACAATTCAGTATCTCATTTGGGATTTTGAGCGTTTAATTTTTCGATGTGGGGTTAATGCTGGACTAATGGGATTCAGTAGTCCTGGTTGGACAGTATAAAAAAACGACATTATGTATATATGTTCAGTTTTTGTTTTTGTATTATATCATAACTCTAGGGCGTAGCGCAGCATTACCAAAATCCAAATTTCATATTTTTCCAAAACTCATTTTCCCTCTCGAGGTATGAGTGGACCCCAGGAATCACAGAATGTTTGACAAAGCATAAAATTTCTGCGCTGCTGGGGATCGAACCCAGGTCCCCGTGCGTTCAAGGCTAGTTCACTACTTCACTCGGCCACGGGGACTATACAATAACATGCATATAACACATTGTGTTGACGCACAGAAATTAATTAAAGTAAAAATTAATGTACTGTACAAATAATGTTATGTACAATTGTACGTCATATCAAGGCCTGCCTGCCGGCCTATGCCAACACGAGCCTGAGCTAAGTGTGCTTTACAACCTCTTTGTTTCCTTCCACCTGCCAACTTTTATCAAATCTCATTTCAAACTAGCTGGTGACCCAGGCACGGCCGGTGCTAAGGAGCTCCTGCACCCCCAGACAAAAAAAGAGAGGATTTTCTCAAGGCTTGCTTTTACACAAACAAATTTAACACGCATTTCTAGAATAATTAATGATTGGCAGTATTATGATAACGGGTTGGGTGGAAGAGATTGCCATAGGCAATAACGCCGCCTTTTAGTTAGGACATGTGTTTTTACATTTTTTCTATTCTTTTTCTTTTTAATTGTATATATTGTTTCCGTTTTTTTCATTGTTAAAATAATTATTATTTGTATTGTACATAAGTATGTCCATTTATATCTAATAAAGTGTTGAATAATAATTATATTAAGATTGGCATGGTAAACAAACTCAAACTCTTTAGATGCTGAAAGGGCTACTTTATAAACCCAATAAAATTTTAGTACCCCCAAAACATTTTCCCACCGGTCGCGCCTGTTAGCCACTATAGTTTCTGAGGAGTTCATTGAATTGTTCACGTACTCCATGTCTAGGTAACAAATGCTCTTGATAAAAATGAAAGCCCAGCTTTATGAATATCTGTTGGTGCACTGGTAGTGAAGTGGTTAACGTGCTAGTCTAGTAATCCAGGTAGCGTAGGGATCCGTAGGTTCGAATCCCACATAATGCATGAATTCTTTCTCATTAATTTGAGTTTGTGACCATATAATAATAAGACTGGGGGTTAGGTGGTAGAAAATGCTTTCAGCATTAACCTCGCCCGGTGTTACCTTCCACTAAAGTGTGTTATTATTACTATTATTACTAATTAACATATTCCCTCTGGTAATTCACATGCGGATCCATGCTATCTCTTCCACCCAACCCTTAAATTTATTTACTCCTCATATTCCCTCAGGTAATTCACTTGCAGATCCACACGGGAGAGATCTCTTCCACCCAACCCTTAAATTTATTTATTCCTCATATTCCCTCAGGTAATTCACATGCGGATCCACACGGGAGAGAAACCCTACATCTGCGAGGTGTGCAAGAAAGCGTTCGCCCGCCGGGACAAACTCGTCATCCACATGAACAAGCTCAAGCATATCACGCCCTCCAACCTGGCGCCCCTGGGAAAGCGCAGCATCACGGTCGCCCCTGCCTCCTCCTCCACGGGCGAGTCACCCAAGCCCGCCGGCAGCAATAGCAACCCGAGTAGTGTGGGCCGCAAGCCGGACGCCAAGCAGAATGGTGCAGGACAACAACAGGTGGGTTGTTGTTGTGGTTGTAGCCAGCTTGGCTATAGCTGGAGGGGTGAGTGATGGTCTCCAGCCAACTTTGAAATAAAGTTGGCTCGTCCTGAACCACATACTTCTATGTGCGATCAACCATCATGAGGACTTGGACTTTTCTGTACAAGCCATTAAACCCTTGGGAAACTGCAAGCTCGCCTGGCTTGTAAGGGTTGGCTAGTCTGTTCTCTGTTTATAGTCCTCTAGCGAGACACTGGTCTTCTCCCTGTTTAACGTCCCCCAGTCGCGTCCCCAACAGGTGGGTGTAGAGACCTCTGGGCTTTTTTTTTTTGTCATTGGTTGGCAAGGCCATTCCATACAGCCATACCTCTGGGCTTTTTTGTTTTTTTTTTGGCATAAGTTGGCAAGGCCATTCCATACAGCCATACCTCTGGGCTTTTTTGTTTTTTTTTTGGCATAAGTTGGCAAGGCCATTCCATACAGCCATACCTCTGGGCTTTTTTGTTTTTTTTTTGGCATAAGTTGGCAAGGCCATTCCATACAGCCATACCTCTGGGCTTTTTTGTTTTTTTTTTTGGCATAAGTTGGCAAGGCCATTCCATACAGCCATACCTCTGGACTTTTTTGTTTTTTTTTTGGCATAAGTTGGCAAGGCCATTCCATACAGCCATACCTCTGAGCTTAACGCTGCTTTCAACTGTATAGAGGGAGACCAACAACAGGAGGTTTTTTTTTGCACAACAACAGGTGGGTGTAGAGACCTCTGGGCTTTTTTTTTTTTTTTTTTTTTTTTTTTTTTTGCATTGGTTGGCAAGGCCATTCCATACAGCCATACCTCTGGGCTTAACGCTGCTTTCAACTGTATAGAGGGAGAACAACAACAGGAGGTTTTTTCTCATTTTCATTGTATTTCAATTTCGTCAAAAATTGTCAACACTTTTACAAACATAATTACAATTTAAAAGTCTTAAAATTACAAAAGAAAAGATTACTTTACGGAAAAACAAAGTAAGAAATGAACTAGTAATAATAAATAGGTTTTACCCTGCCCTCCATTTACTGGAAACTCACAAACCAGCTACTCAAATTAACCTCACCCAGCCTGAGTGGTGCCGGGCATAATTATTGTGCCGATTGTGCGCTATTTGTTTCTACAATAAGCGTCATTTGAAAGTCATATGCTCATCAATTAATTTTTTTTTTTTATATGAGAATATGTTCAAATTGTACAGTTCTATAATATTATATTGATAATGTATTTAAACCAAGAAATCACTTGACAAATGGGTGGTTTTTAGAGGGTACAAAACCCTTTCACAGGCTCCTACAAAAATCACGCCTGTATTTGAAACAGCGAATTTTTCCCAAAAAAAAAAAATCTGTCTCTATAGCTCAGTGGTAAAGGCAGCACTCTGTGAATCCAGAGGTCGCGGGTTCGAAACCCAGCCGGGACATGACAAGTTATCCTCCCGTTTGGGATTCTTACCACATCATAATGCGTCTTGGGCTGCTGGAATAATGGGACTTAACAATCCTAATCGGGCAGTACAAATCAGGCGATATTATTATTGTATATCGAATTAAAAATAGTATAAAAAGGGTTTGGTGGAAGAGATTGCCACAGGCAATAACCCCGCCCTTTAGGTAGGACATTAACTTCATTCTCTTTTTTTTTTTTCTTTTTTGTTCCTGTATCTTTGCTTAATCTTATTGTTTTTCTTTATAATTTCATTATATTTCATTTATAATTTCATTATATCATATTTCTCTCTTTCTTTATTTTAAAATAAATTGTTATGCTTTTTTTTTTTTTTTTTTTTTTTTTCTCCCCTTTTTTTATTATTTTTATTATTATTATTATTATTATTTTTTTTTTGTTATGTGATTATAAGTAATTGGATGTTGATCAGCCATTGTAAGGTCAACATCTGTTTTATTATTACAATAAATAAATACATTGAATTGAATTGAAATTGAATATATTTTACTATATGTACAGATTGTACAGGGTGGCGCAGTGCGCATGACCACATTTGAAATTGTTGCCATGCGTTTAATATTTGAGTTAAGATATTGAAATAAAAAGTATTTTGTAGAAAAAATGTGGAAGAAAAAATGTGATAGAGTCCTTCAGGTCAGCAAGGGTACGAGGTTCGTCGACAAAATCTTTGGCCTTTAGATATCCCCATACAAAAATAATCACACGGAGTGAGGTCGGGTGAGCGTGGTGGCCACAGTACGTCACCATTCCAGGAAATCACTCGACCGGGAAAAATTTGACGCACACGATCCATGGACACTCTTGTCCATGGATCGTGGATTCCTGAGGAGATGTTGGTGAACGTGATGCACAACTTTAGCGAGCGTCTCGAAGAATGTAAGTCGACAAGTACGTCATTTGTCGGACATCATCTTTCATACGTCAAGAATTGACTCATGTAAAATAAACTTCCACATTTTTTCTACAAAATACTTTTTATTTCAATATCTTATCTCAAATATTAAAAGCATGGTAACAATTTCAAATGTGGTCATGCGCACTGCGCCACCCTGTATATGTTTTTGTTATACCTAATAAAGCTTACTTTTTTTTGTAAGATCCCTCCATCCACCCTTGTTGGGCGATTGAAAGGGGGCACCTGCTGGCAATAGCCTATAAAGCTTACTATAATAATAATAATACAATTATTTTTCCCACCCTCAGGTCTCCCCGTGTGACGAGTGGCTGGCTCACCCCCCGGCGCGCTCTCATCTGGACGCCCCCCCCAGTCTCCCTGCGCCCCCCCACCCCCTCTCCTGGGCGCCCCCCACCTCCTCCACCCCCCAGTACCCCCCCCTCCCCCCCGAGCAGCAACACTTCTGCCTCATGTGCCGCCAGGAGTTCCCGGACCGCACCGAGTTCATGTTCCACCTGCGCACGCACTTCAAAGACCACCAGAACAACTCGCTGATGGATACGACCCGGCTCTGCACATAGCCATACTAGGCGACACAGCGGCGTACTTTACACACATATCTGCTCAAAAAGTCGTCAACATCCAACTCTATGACCTCGATACGACACGGCTCTGCACATAGCCATACTAGGTGACAGCGGCATACGTTACACAAATACACACATATCTGCTCAAAAGGTAGTCAACATCCAACTCTATGACCTTGATACGACACGGCTCTGCACATAGCCATACTAGGCGACACAGCGGCATACGTTACACATATCTGCTCAAAAGGTAGTCAACATCCAACTCTATGACCTCGATACGACACGGCTCTGCACATAGCCATACTAGGCGACACAGCGGCATACGTTACACATATCTGCTCAAAAAGTCGTCAACATCCAACAGCGGCATACATTACACATATCTGCTCAAAAAGTAGTCAACATCCAACTCTAGCCGTATTTATCTTACTAACCAAAGTGGATTCAACTGGAAGAAAGTCATTTTTCTTTTGGAAGAGGAAAAATCTTCTTACAGTTTGGTTAACCAAAATGGATTTATAAAATTCTTGCTTCCATTTCTTTTATAGGTTAAGTCCATTGTTTATCTTTTAAAGTACCGAAACGCATTTTTCTTTCACGATTTCACGAATAGTGGGGGAAGCCAACCTGGAAATATTTGGAATAAAATGGAAACATTTGGAAATACCGAACCTGGAAAAAAATTATCCAAAAGAAAAATACAGCTTCTATGACCTGGGTTCGATCCCCAGCAGCGTACCGACTTCAGTAGCTTAATCGATAGGGCTGTGGACTTGTAACCTGGAGGTGGAGGTTGGTGGTTCGAGATCTAATTTTGGCAACAAAAAAAAATAGCAGCGTGAGTTTGAGCAGTTGTGACAGCGACACACATTACATATCTGCTCAGCAAGTAGTCAACACTCATCTGTATCACCTGGGTTCGGTTCCCGGTAGGGTAGGGTTTCTGCTCTGTACTTGAATGTGCCAAATTAGGTGACAGCGCCATACAATACATATCTGCTCAAAAAGTCCTCCCCGTGACCGATCACAGTAGCGCACTGGGTAGAATAGAATACACCTGGGTTCGATCCCCAGCTGTGTAGGAATTTTCTACTCTGTACTTAGGAAGTCCCGGGTCCACTCATACCTCGTGAGGAAAAATGAGTGCGTGGTATAGATCTAGTGGTTGTGTTGAAATTATGCAACAAAAATTTAACATAGTGAATATACTAAGCAAATACAACACAATACACATGGGTGGAACCCGTAAAATTGTATATAATTATATAAAAAAATACAATACTCCGTTTATCCTGGAGACTAAAGAGTCCTTTTACTCTATCAGTCTTATTTGTAGAAAACTATAGAAAACCTTAGAGGAGGTTCTTTGGTTTTGTCAAAATTTGTGCATAAAATGGTGTGAACATCACGTGCATTTCCTCTTGAAATACTCAGGGCTTTTTATAAGGTCAAGGAGAAGGAACTCTCGTGATTTCTTCTAACCGTTTCGCCAGAGCTGCCAAAAAAGGTGATCGAATTCCATCACTGGTGACTTAGCTCTTACAGTTAGCAGAAAATCAATATCATTTTCGTAACCACTAGATAAAAACATGTTTTGATGTGTGACAGTCCCTAGTGTAGGATGTATAAAAAAGTTGGCCCTGTGCCCTGTTTCAATATAAATAATATGGATTTGTAACTTACTAGTGTAGAGCATCCTTTTTGAATAATATGAAATAATTGCGTTCCAATATAACATGGTAATATTGTATGTTTACATTATATTATTGGTTTGTAAAATATGGTGAATTGTCAAAAGAGAATTTTTGCTTATTTTTTCAACTACTGTCTTGTACTCTCATTATATTTGTAATTAGCTTTGATAAATTGTCTATTTTATTAAAGTCCTGTGATGTTCAAACTAACTTTATTGCTAGAAAAACAATACTTTGTACTTTCAAACCTTATAATTAATAGAAAATAAAAATCAGATTAACAAATCCAAGTCTACTGAAATTAGAAGAAATTAAACAAAATTCAATTCACAAGATGTTCTAATCAGGGCTGATGTAATATTTTTTCTCAATCTTCCTGTCTTCAAGTGCTAAGAGAAAACATTAGAAGAAAATACTATTTATTTCTATTTATTTTTGCAAATTGTACAGATCTAATCATACTGTAGTTGGCTTTTAATTTTATGTTACTTTTTTAACATTATAAACAATGTGCAATATCAAAATCTTAGGTATTTTAATTTTGCTCTTACCCATTTACAAAAACACTTATTCTACAAGTGCAGACATTTCAAATTGGAATAGAATTTCACTACTCCATATTTTACGAATCTATATTATAATTATTGGAATGGGCATAGGGAGAATAGTCTTCAGCCAGTATAATATTAATTAAAAGGTTTTTTTTTTATTAAAATGTATTATCAGCCAATTTAAATTAATAAAAATCTTTGATAGATAAATTCAAATTTGGAAAATACAACTATGTAGGTATATATCAGTAAAACTTATGTAAGTTATTATTATCATACTACTCTACACAAAGCTAAACTGAATTGGCACTATGCACATATTCCAAAAACATCACAAATTGACCATCCAAGTAATTTTTTCAATGTCATTTTGGGTAATACCAAATAAGCACCTCCATTTTTTTTAATAAACAATTTCTATCAAGCTTTATTATACCTATTTTTTACATACAATAAATATTTATTATCAAGGCAGTATAATAAATAAGGCCTGATCAAGTGGTTGGATATGTCTTGGGCATTCACTTCCGATTATACATATGATTTATGAATAGAATATAATTATGTTTCTTTCACAACTACATAAATATCGAATTCACAATAATTACATAAATTATACTTCTGATTTATAAATAGAATATATATTTGTTTTCAACTACATAAATATCAAATTTACAACTACATAAATTATACATATGATTTATAAATAGAATTCACAACTACATAAATATCAAATTCTTAACTACATAAATTATACATATGATTATATTTATGTTTTGGTCAATCTAGTCCACATTCAACCAAAGAAAATTCTAGTCAATTTCACCCGAGCAGGTGATCATACTTATTTTTCTGGTTTAGTTATAAGCTGTTAGGATAAGTTTTATTTTATATGTTTGTTCTTAAACAATTGGAACCCATCTCAGGTACCTATATTATATTTATAATGCACTTTGACCTTTTGTATATTTTTTTATAGTCATAAAACAATGTAAAATTAAAAATTAGATACCTAGTTATAAAAACTATTTGTAACAGTTAAAACGTATTTGTTATAACTACATTTTATATGAGTACATCTACTGAGCACATACATAAATAAATAAATGTGTTTCTTTGTGTTATTATAACTCAATTTTAGTGGGTAGCGCAGAATTATAGGACTTTTCCATATCTTTGATATCCCAATATCTTATTTTTACCTATAATTCCGCCACTGTTCGTTGGTAACATTAAAGTAGCTACTCATTTTTCCTCACGAGATATCAGTGGACCCCGAACACCCAAGTACAGAGCAGAAAAAATCCTGCCCCGCTGGGGATCGAACCCAGGTCACCGTGTGTGCAATGCCTAGCGCGCTACCTCACTTTGCCACGGTGACTACTGAGCACATACATAATAGAATAATGTTAAGTGTACATTAAGGGCGAAATTTATAGACGAAATCGAGATCTTAAGTCATGACTTAGCATTAGTTTTCCCCACCTAAGACAATACGCAAAATCTAGACTTAGCTCCACATAGGTATTACTAAAACATCTATGAATTCCGCCCTTAGACTGGAATGAATACGTAGGGATTTTAAAGTCTTCTGTTTATTTTTAATGCTCGTTTCATTCAGAGGATTTTTTTATTTTAATCAGAGCAAAATCTCGGATTTTGTTCCCTTTTCTATTCCACTTTCATTATGTGAGGCGTGCCACGACAAAACGGAAGTGCCAAAAGAAGGGGAAAAAATCAGGAGAGACAAATGACATTATATTCAAAAGAATGTTAAGCATATATTCAAAAGAATGTTAAGCAAAATTGGTGTATAACGATTAGATATACTCGGGTTTACTGTAAAAACGTAAAAAATTGAAATCACCCTGATTTCATTTTTTTCGGAAGAAAAACAAACTGTCAGAGTTTGTCCAGTTAAAAAACTTTGTAAGTACCACAAAGGGTGTTCGTGTTAAAGGTTGTACTAAATTAATTACCAAATTTCACCGTCAGAGAAAAAAGATAAATAAAAAATGTTTCCTTTTGATATTACAATATTTTGTTTAATTACAAATCTTAGCACTTAACCTATTTCTGCTATAAAACGCATTCATGATGGGTGTGGCACTTACGTTCTACCATAGCACGCCTCAGTAGTCGATTCTAATTAGTATGTGATTAATCATTTCGCCTTTTATCAATGACACGAGGACAACAGCCAAAAAAGTTCAAATTTTCATGATTATTGTTTACCTTTATATACTTGTACTCTTTTATTTTAGTCCTTTACATGTTTTGTTTATTATTATAAACAGAGTCCTGGGTACTAAATTTTACTAATACAATTTAGTTCTTAAAACCAACATTGACTATTATTCTTTTCATCTTTAACTACTAAGTTAAGTATATTAAAATAGCCTACACACAGTGATCACTTTCTTGTAGGTACCATATGAAAAAAATCGCTTAACAGATTTTCTTCAAAATTTGTTTTGAATTTCAAAAAATTTCAAAACACCTCATTTTTTCACTTTTTTGTCAATTTTTTTTTTTTTTTTTTTTTTTTTTTGATTTTCTTAAATACACGTTAAAACAATTCATCGGACCACAAAAGTCGCCTTTAGGACTTTAGGTTGCGTAAAAAGAGGAGACAGAGGTATTTTGACCCGATAAATCAATTGGCGCCAGTAATGCCTGACCTGCCACTCACAGTTCAAAAGATACGTGTTCGAAATCTGCCAGAATAATGAAGTTTTTGATAGATTACTTTTTAAGAAACGAAAATCAAGACCCGTATTTTGTTACGTTGCTTGAATGAAAAATACCCTAATCTTTTGAACTGTCCCATAACTTCAAACTAGCGCCATTCGATCTATCGACACCTTTTGTACAACTTAGGGCGGAATTAATAGACGTTCTTGTAATACCTCTGTGGCGCTAAGTCACGGATTGCGTACTGTGTAAGATAGGGAAAATCGACACTTACCAATGACTTAAGTATTAATGCCGCCCTTAAACTTAAATACTGGCGAGTTTTGAGACTCAAAAACTGGTTTTTCGTGTACTTTTCCTATGCCACATTAAAAGAGATCACTCTGTATAAAAGGACATGAATAGACTTACCTATTCGACATGAATAGACTTATGCCTACTGGGCAGTGGCTAGGTACCAGATAAGACTGCCGGAGGTTGGTTCATGCAGTTTCATTGTTTTATTCTCTTCAAACGTCTGGTGAGGTCTTAATTGTATCCCAAGAAGATGGGCGGTCTCAAATTAAGATGCTCCTCTAGCCTCTTTTGATGACTCCAGCCAAATCTATTCAATGTATTCACACCATCTTGGACTGTCTCAATTTTCCGGTCACGATGAAGGTCATTATTATTCAACACTTTATTAGATATAAATGGACATAATACCTGTATGTACAGATTGTAGAGTACAAATAATTATTTTAACAATGGAAACAATGTATACAATAACAATTAAGAAGAATAGAAAAATAGAAACATATTATGTCCTAACTAAAGGGCGGGGTTATTGCCTATGGCAATCTCTTCCACCCAACCCTTATATTCCTATCGTTTCGTAGGAATATTTGAGGACCAAGGAAATTCTACAGCGCGAGGTTGCAGTAGGACCCAGCTTCGGGAAAAGGGGAGGGCCGAGGATTGTTTAAACCAAAAATCACCTAATCATCATCATAGGGTGGCGTCATCGTGAACGATGGTAGCCAGACAGTGGAAGAATGACTCAGCACTTCTAGTACTGTCTTTACAAAATTGACAAGGGCCCCCAGAACCAAGCCAAAGCTGGTCTACTCCCTGTTTATAGTCCCCCAGCCAGACTGCTGGTCGACTCCCTGTTTATAGTCCCCGAGCCAGACTGCTAGTCTACTCCCTGTTTATAGTCCCTCAGCCAGACTTTTATCACCTTAAAAAAAATCACCTAATACATTTCAATAAAAAAGAAGTCGCCTTATCGATCGAAGTACGGATCTATTCTAGAGTATTATAGTTCATTAAAGATTCAATGTACATGATAAAAAAAATAGTATTCAAGTGGTTAACGCGCTAGTCTGGTAATCCAGGTAGCGTAAGGATCTGTTGGTTCGAATTCCACCCAGTGCATGAATTTTTCCTCATTTTGAGTTTGTGACCACATTATAATAAGACTCTTAGGGCTAGGTGGTAGAAAATACTTTGAGCATTAACCTCGCCTGGTGGTTACCTTCCACTAAAGAGTGGAAAAATCCATGTACTGGGTGGGATTTGAACCAACGGATCCCTACACTACCTGGATTACCAGACTAGCGCGTTAACCACTTGACTACCAGTGCACCATTTATCTCTCTATAAAGGAATATCTTCTTTATAAGAGAAACCTAGACACATAAGAGAAAAAATCTGATCCCTAGAGTTCTCTTGTATACAGAGTTGGGACTGAATTATAAATAATTTCAACTTTTAACCCTTTGGGCAAAACATGAAAATGCACTACGTTCCGCTCTGTTTAGCAATTATAATACAAACCCCATCAGCGATTTGTACGTAAATAACTTGTATAAGGAGAAAAAATATTAATAAAGAAGTGTGGTTGCTAAGTTCATCGTAAGGTGGGTCCACAGTCTCCAATCGTCTCTCGAAGAAATCTTGCCGAGTCAGATAAAAATAAAGAGTGAAAGTGTTTCCGTGTTACAGTGTACACACCCAGATCAACAATGCGACCTTAACTTTGGACTCGAGATCTAGATCTTGACTTGGGGAGAATTTGCCTTAGATCAAGTTCAATATGTTGAATAAGAGCAGAATGATTCCTGTATGCCAGCACAGCTCAAGGTTGTCTCGATTCATTCTAAAATGAAATACTTCAGAGGAATTTACTTTGAGGTGCCTACCTGAGTTATTTTGAGAAGCGGACTCTTTTGTCTATTTTCTAGGTACTCTCTATTCAGGACTCTTAACTCTACATTTTCTATGTACCTACTCCATTCTCTAGATACTTTTAACTATCTAATACATAATTATATGTACTCTATGTCACTAGTAAATAATAATAGTTATCAAGCAGTTCATTATGGACACAGAAGTCCAGAAGTCTTTCTCACTCTCAGAATCCCCAAATCTCCTTTCCTGCTTTCTGATCGGGTTATTTGGGTAAAAAAACACTTCTTATTAGGTTATTTTAATTAAATTTGACGGATAAAAATGGAATTTGGGCATTTTAAGAGTGCTTCCTATAATGAGGCAATAATACCTATACCTACATTTCGCGATAAAATTTTCATCGGCTTTCCATTATCGATATATTTTGAGATTTTGTTGATGTATCTCCAAGCAATCTGAACCGATTTTTTAAAAAATTGTTTTACCTGGCAGAGAAGAGTGTGTTCTACAATCTACATTATCAAAAATCCCGAAAACTTCTATCTGAAATATAAAATCGTAATACTGTACCACTTACACCTGCTTTCCTTCGTATATGCGATAAAGTATCCCGAAAGTTTCCATTTGAAATACCGTTTTCATTGATATGCCGACAAAACCTTACCTGCTTTTCTTCTTTTGTCCGATAAAGTGTGGTTTTAGCAATCCGTCCTATGAACTTTTATGGTTTATTTATTGAAGAGTATGTTCTACAATCTACATTATCAAAATATCCCGAAAATTTCTATCTGAAATACCGTTTTCATTGATATGCCGACAAAACCAACAAAGAAAAGTACATCTACTTTGGTCAGATTCAGAAACGTCATTCCAATACGTGCGCGTGCTAATATAAAAACGCAATACTGTATCTACCAGTACCACCTTTATGCTTTATTTATTATGTATCGAGTTACCCTCTATTCGCAGGAAATTCTCAAACCTGCTACACATATTAACCTCACCCAGCTCGGGTGGGGCCGGAATACCAGCATCTTCACCTCGCTGGACGTTATTTAACTTCCGTGATCCTACGAGAACCGGTGCATTCAACGCACCATCGACGCCGACTGAAATTGATTTGTATGAACACGTGGGCCGACTGTCTTCAAGTTGGGCTACAGTGAGCTGTGATTGGTTGAAACTCCGACTTCCAGCGAGGTTAAGACTTGGATGGGTGACCATTCAAATTCTAACTCTCGTGACGCTGGCTTTTCCCGGCCCCACTCAGGCTGGGTGAGGTCAATGTGAGTAGCAGGTTTGTGAGTTTCCTGCGAATGGAGGGTAAAACCCCCGTCGTGATATGACCATGGCAGTTGAAAGCGACGTTAAACCCTATTTAAAAAAAAAAAACTCCGACTCGAGGGAGACCCTCCCCTCAAGTGTTTTTATAATTCGGCCCTAACTTGTAGGTTGGCTGAGATGAACGGTTGAGTATAGGGTATATTAATGGTTCTAGTATATTAATGGTCTGGAACGGTTTGAATGTGGTACAGTGTCCAGGAAACGCAAGATTGTACAGGGTAGGTTGGTTGGATGAGATGAACGGTTGAACTTTCCACAGCTTTTGACAAGCAGTCCATCTTTATTAACCCTTAGAGTTCTTGTCATATTTAGACTTACGGATCTGAAAAAATTCCCTGGGAGTCGAACCACCGACCTTTAGATTACAAGTCCGCCGCCTTATAGATCGAGCTAGTCGTCAAGTCGGGCCAGTGTATGAGTATTGAATAGAGGGAGGGCTCTAGTATATTAATGGTCTGGAACGAGTTGAATGTGGTACAGTGTTCAGGAAACGCAAGATTATACAGGGTGGCGCATCGTGGTTGATCACATTGAAATGACTATCACTAATCATTCACTTAAATAAAATAAAAAGCATACAAGAAAAAATTGCAGTTTCTTTATGCATCATGTAGTTTTTACATTCTTTTACCTATAAGGTACTAGCGGGCTGTCGCCCGCTTTGCGGGCCGAGGCATGGCCGTGAAAGCAAAAAATCCTTTTTCGCCAATGGCAGGTGTTGTAGTGGGAATTTCAAAAAATCCCGTCTTATTGCACATCTAGACTATAAGACAAAGCTACCTACCAAATTTCAGCTCGCTAGGTATTACGGTTTGGGCTGTAGAGCGATGATCAGTCAGTGACTTTGACATTAATTTATATATTAAGATAGAAAGAATTTTTGGTCGGTTTTTTCGAAATTAAGCTGATAACATTTCTGGACGAATTAGACTCTCCTGATTTCAAAATCGTATTTTTTTTAGTACAAACGATTATATCCGACTGATGACCTTTTTGAGTTATACACAACCTTTGAGACGCTCGGCAAACTCGGCAACGTTGTATATTACGTTCTCCAACATCTCACGTCAGGTAATTGAACTTCCTTAACTCCCACCTCAGAGAACAAGATAGAACAACGAGACATGAACTTGAGTGTTTCCGGCTGAGACCCCACCCTTAAAATAATAATAATAATAAAATCGCAGATAAAAAAAAATCGCGGTAATTTTTTTGTCGGCAAACCTCATCAGATTTATGCTCAGCAGCTTGAAATACACTATGTGGTAACAAAACTACACCAAAACTAACAAAAATTCCATTGTCTCGCCCATGGCACTAAACTACCTTCCAAATATGGTCAATTAGTCAGTGATGGTCAATTTTCCCAAGCGTCTCAAAAATTCTGTGACACGACAAGGACGCCATTGTTTGGGACATAATTTTTGAATACCTAGGGCGGAATGAATAGACGTTTTTGTAATACCTCTGTGGCGCTAAGTCACGGATTGCGTAGGTACTGTGTAAGATAGGGAAATCTGACGTTCAGCAATGACTTGTGATATAGAATTTGTGTATTTTGCCCCTAATGTTTCATACCCACTTGAAAACTTGACTTGAGTGAAATAAACTTTCCACATTTTTCCTACATAATGTTTTTTGATTTTACTTTCTCAACTCTAATACATTGAGCACATAACAGCATAACATTGCACAACAACTATTTCAAATGTGGTCAACCAGTGTCAATCAATGGTGCATAGAATGCGCCGTTTTTGTAGGATCACCGAAGTGAAGCAACGTCCAGGGAGGTGAAGACTTCGTGATGCTGGCATTCCTGGAATATCTGTTACTGTTTATTAATTTGCACCATATTCCAAACAACTTTTGAATGATGTGAGTTGCTCTCAGATCATATAACCTTATATTTTTATCCCTAAAAATTGAAAGGAACGTCTGAACCAGTATTTTTTTAAAGTATCCACTTATGGTATACTAGTCCATCACATGTAAGGTCTACTTACCACTCGATGTTTTACTACATACCTACATTATATATTTGTCCTATTTGGCAGAATTTCATTTTGACAAATAATAAGAAAAAAATAATTATGTGTTGTAGCAAACGTTTGTTTCTATAAATACTAGTCAAATTTATTTACAAAGTTATTATTTTTACTATCACAACCAACACATAAACGTTAATCTAGTGTTTAGGATTTTGAGAAGCTGTAGCTAAAACCATCAGGAGACCTGTTCAGGTCCAGTTTGCCTGGTGGGAAAAATCTATGAGGAGCCTCTGTGGAAGCAATGTTGTTGGCTTCCCAGATCTGAGGAGCGGCTGGGGCAGGACTAGGGGCACTCCAAGATCTTGGCGCTGGGGCACTCCACTGCTGTTGCTGTGGGGCTGGGGCACTCCATTGCTGTTGGGCTGGTGCTGGGGCACTCCATTGTTGTTGCTGTGGGGCAGGTGCACTCCATGATCTTGGAGCAGGTGCAGCGGGGGCGGCTGGGGCATTCCATTCCTGTGGAGCTGGCGCACTGAAAGCTCTTGGAGCTGGAGCATTCCACTGTTGTGGCGCCGGTGCGGCTGGGGCAGCGGGAGCACTCCACTGTTGCGGCGCGGGGGCGGCAGCCGGGCGAGATTTGCTCTGTCTCTCCCAGTAGTCAACATCGTCGTAGATGGGGTGGTACTGTCCCTCCTCGGTGTTGTCCTGGACGCTGTACTGTCTGGATGGGGCTGCGGCGGCTGGTCCCTGAGGGGCGGCGGGTGCCTGGGGGGCTACTGGGGCGGGGGCGGGCGGGGCCGCAGGGGCGACGGGCAAATGATCGCCACTGGCTTGGAATCCGTTCTTACCAGCGGTGTAGGTCACGGTGCGTCTCTGACCGTTGGGGTCGATGTAGCTGTAAGCGCCGCGTCTGTTGCCGTCCTGGTCCGACTCCTCAGTGAACTGGACGCCGTCCTCCTGCGTGTAAGCAGACCCGAACTGTCCGTTGTTGCTCAGGTATCTCTTCTCAGACAAGATGGCGGCCTCCTTGGGATCCCTGACATATTGCTGCGCCACTGACAAGCTTGCTATCGCGAGAATGAATGCCTACAGGAAAAATGAAACAATGTAAAATGTTCCTAATAAGTATTCAAGAAGTAACTCATGAAATATAATTATAAAGGTACCATTTTTCAAAGATAGGTTGACCAATACCGAGGTTTGAGAAAGAGGTTGACCAATGTCGACCCCAAGTAGGTTTGGGAGTAGTCAAAATTGTTGAAATGAAAGTAATATTTTTTTAAAAATTAATACAATTTTAATGAACACATCAGAAATAAAGCAATGTCCTGCACCTGATTGTATGATGTGCTAGGTATCCTTCATTAGTTCATTATGTGGTAAGATTTCTGATAAAATCAAGTTATGCAGACGATTTGTATTCTGATTATGTATTTTGTTTTTGATTCAATGCGTTTTGATGCCAACACTTTCCATTAGGTATTTATCATCAGAACATAAAATCTAGTAGGTCAAGTACATACTTGCATACATATATGTCGGTTACAATGAAATAGATTTGTGTTACCGAACTAGTACATCCTATTTTAATTTTTGCGACATACTGGTTAGATAATAATTATAATAAAATCGCCTTATTTATACTGCGTGATTAGGACTAACGAGTCCCATTATTCCAGAAGTAAGCTAAAGACGTATTATTATGTGGTCAAAATCCCAAGTAAGAGGATGACTTGCCATGTCCCGGCTGTGTGTTTCGAACGCAGGAAACTCTGATTTACCAGTTAGACGTCGGGATATGACATGACTTCCTCCCTCTTGGGATTTTGACCACATCATAATACGTCTTAGGCTTACTACTGAAATATTGGGACTCATCTATCCAAAGTGGGCCGTATAGGTACTGACCGTTATAGATTGAAGAGGCATAGTATTTCAGCATTTTCATAATAATAATAACACTCTTCAGTGGAAGGTAACCACCAGGCGAGGTTGATGCACCAGGCGAGGTTAATTTATTCCGGATTACCTGAGCTAGTAGAACTGAGTACTTTATACAGAGTGGTAGAAAAGTCCCGGGACTAACTATTATCTGTGCAACCGATAAAGAGAGAGACTTGAAATTTTGAATAATGTTATGTCACAAATGTATCATTTTTTGGCGATGTCAAAATTTCTACATGGTGTCCCAAAAGTTATGGAATAGGCAATAACTTCTCGATTTTTAAATGGAGCCCCCTATTTTTCATTTAATTTTCGAAATTTACGTTGCATTTCTCACTCAATACTTTGATCACACGGATCTTTGATGATCCTTTCAGAATTATGGACTTTTGTTACCTATCAATGTTACCACGTGATTTCGCATGAAAAACGACACTGGTTCAATGTATCACACTCTGGGCTTTATCACTTTTCGCGAGAAAAAGTTCATGATTCCGCGGGGTAGATGAAAAATACATTTGATCAAAGTATCAAGTGTAGAATATTTTTTAAAAAAAATTAGGGACTCAATTTAAAAATCAAAAGTTGGTGCCTATTTCACTACTTTTGGGACACCCTGTAGAAATTTCGGTGATGGCAAAAAAATTGATAAATTCGAGATAGATCTTCACACGAAAATTTCATGTCCCTATCATTACACGTTAAAAAGATAAAATCCATCTTTGGGCCTTAGGCACATTTATTTTCAGGCAAAACTTAGGTGAGTTTTTTTCACTCAAGATTTTTGTACTTTTTGAAAAAAAAAAAAAAAAAAAAAAAAAAACGTGAAAATTTACATATTTTCTCGAAAAATTTAATACTGTGTCAAGTCCTTAGTCTGAAACTTGAGGGGTATTAGATTTATGCTTTAATTAATGGAAATCGAATGATTTGGTTGTTTAGAAAATTCGTCATTCCTTTTCTCCGGAAATATTGTTTCCTTGAATAAGTTTGAGATATCCTTTCTTGAACAAGGTTACCATCAGAAATGTCAAAAGTTTTTTTTAAAGCTTCCTTGTAGGATTTATCTGGGTTTTTTTTTTCTCTCTGTTAATGTCTTTAAATCGAGAGGCTATAATTTATAATATATACGTACCTAATAATATTTTTTAGTGGTACCTAATAACCACCACTAAGCGAGGTTAATGCTCACAGCATTTTCTACCACCCAAGTTGGCTTTCGAGAGTCTTATTATGTGGTCACATAGGTACCGACATATTTAAGTTGGACTGCGATTCACGCATTCATGCTATTTTATTATTGTTGCTCAAAATAAAATGAGTTTTGAGCAAGTCGTGTAAATTTCTGAGCAACTTTTGTTTGTCTGTGTGTTTTTTTACCTAATATTACCTATAAGGATAGAAAGTATTGTTTTCGGTCGGTATTTTTTTCCGTAGCAACGCGCAAATGTTAACAAAATTTGAAAACTTCCATACTGGCCGAATCATGGAGAAAAATAGTTCGCGAGTTTTCACTATCTTATGAATGGTTTACCCGATTTTTATGAACTTTTATATGTTGAATTGTTGATGCGTTATAAAGTTTAACAAAGAAACATTAATTGTTTGTAAAAAAGAAAATCAAAAGTTGCAACAAAAAATGGATTTTTCAACTCACCACTGAGAAATTTTCGTTCGAACTGTTTTTTGATTATGTAAATATTTTCTTTACAATTTAAAAGAAAATTCAAGAAAATTGGTTGAAATTATGAGAAAATAAATCTTAAAATCTTAGAATTATGAGAAGAATTTTTAGCACTTAGGGTAAACGGAAAAATTCACGACTATATACCTATTTACAAATATGTGATGTGTCTATAATTAACTTGTTTTTCGCGTCACACGACTCATTTCTTAGTTAATTTTAATTTTCATTAGTGAAATACAGTAAAATACTAAACACACGAACAAATTATCGTCAAAAAATAATAAATAAAAAATAATCGATCAAAATGTACTTACAAGTTTTTCCATTGTGGCTCTTGTGCTAGGTTAACTACTCAGGTGTCACAAGTGAGGTCACCTAGCGGATAGCAAGAGGTTTTATACGCGGATACGAACTTAGCATAACCTTGCCTGAAGCAGGCTGCCTCGGAGTTCCGCGGATAGAGTCACTTTTGCAACCCTCACACTTAGTAAGGGGTATGGCCAGAAGGCAAACAGCAGAGAGTACACAATCGACGTTACGCGAGTTTATCGAAGTTTCCACATTTACGTCAATGATGAAACCGCACTGGTTTGATGCGGAAACAAGAGCTCAAAAATATATATAATAATAATAGTCCCATTATTCCAGCAGTAAGCCCCAAGACGTATTATTATGTGGTAAAAAACCCCTTCTCAAGTAGGAAATATTTCCTGCTTCAGAGAAGTTGATAAAAAAGACATTTTGCCTTTATCATATCACCAATATAATAATTATATCGCTTTATTTATACTGCCCGATTAGGACAATTGAGTCCCATTATTCCAGCAGTAAGCCCCAAGACGTATTATTATGTGGTCAAAATCCCAAATGCATGGGAGTTTAACTTGTAATGTCCGGGCTGGGTTTTAAACCCGCGACCTCTGGATTACCAGTTAGACGCTTTGACCACTGAGCTACCGGAACAGAGATATATTTTTTTATGTTTTTTTTTTCGAACTTCGCGTCCATTTTAAATAATGGACCTACCTCACAAAGGGTACAAGTGGACCCTTTGACAAGAGAGCATCAGAGCAAAAAATTTGTGGGCTGCTGGGATTCGAACACAGGTTACCGTAGGTCACCATGCGTGTTACTCTATTTGGCCACGATGAATACTGGCAACCTCTTTATAGTCTTTATATTCATTATTCAAAGTGCGCTGGTTCAAAGTTGAAGAATTTATGGGACCATTATTTGACAACACGTCTCCATACCTAATCTGTACAAAATTTCGTTGAGATCTATTCAGTATTTTCTGATATTTGCGCGTTTGGAAGAATGGAAATAACCGACAGACTTCTGCTATCCCCCAATTATAGGTACAACAACAACAAAGTAAAATCTTTATTTTACAATAATTACAATCGATGCGACGGACGTGTCTTTTAACTTTTGCCAAAGACACGACGATAAAAAAAATCAATCATAAATTTACAATTTCATTTTTGTCCTATAATAAGAAAAGTATTTTTAATTTCTGTCTTCTTTTTATTCTCTTTTCTTATTTTTTTTTAATTTTTTTTTTTAGTTTTGCGATGGTTTATAAAGATGGTTGTGGATGATTTTGTCGATCCTCGGATAGTTTTTTTCTCCCAAAATCTATTTTGAAAATTTAAATTCCTTCTTGAAGTCTTATTTGTATTAGGTATACTCGTACATATTATTTCAAAAATACCTGAACAATATCTAACAAAATCATACCCATCTCTTACTGTTTAACCTTAACCGCTAATGACTCTAAAAAGCGGTCGGAATACAAGTCCCGGTGGCCGGGTGGTCGGCGGCGTCTTGCTGTTCTAGTAATGCAGAGGTCGCGGGTTACAATAATAATAAATTTATTTTATTGAGTATAAATACAATTTAGTTTGAAAAAAAAAACCTTATATAAAATAAAAATACAAACCATTTCATCTTACAGACTTAAAACTACAAGCATGCAGGTCAGACGTGTATGCAAAAAAAAACTTGGGGAGAAAATTTTGATCAATGGGGAAGGATTACCTCCAGTGCCCTGTCACGCGCTGCGTCCAGAAATTCTTTGATTGAGTAAGGACAGAGAAGTATGAGAAAAGATTTGAGTTTGTTTTAAAATGTGTAATGAGTGTTCGAAACTGAGCCGGGCCGGGACATGACATGTTATGTAACCATTTGGGATTTGACCCAATTATGATACATATACATCTTGGACTCACGGCTGGAAAAAATGGGACTTAATTAGTCCTTGTCGGCCAGTATAAAAAGGAGATATTTATAATGATTACAAGACGTGTAGAAAAACTTTTCCCTGATTTTTTTTTTACATTCCAGTAGTTAGGAGGTTGTGAAGATTTTCGTTGACAATTTGATACGCATAGTAAAAATGGATATGCCAATAGCCTCTTCCTACCAAATGTTCATTGAAATGCACATTTTTTTTGTAATGCTATCCTCCCAAGCAAAATTTTTACTTTTTAGTGCACCAATGCTACCATAACAGTATTCTGTGTTGATTAAAAACTTTTCTGTGTAGGATTCGTTCACATTGACTATCAAAACTTGTAAACATTAATTGTGCATTTAGATGCTCATGGGGCGTTATCACTACAAAAAAAAAACTTGACTCGGGAAGATACCATTAAATTCTCAGTGTGCATTCAGATGTATACATTGGGGTGATAACACTACAAAACAAAAATAGTGGTTGGGTAGGAAGAGGATAAAGCTATCGTTCGACTTTTATGTTAGTGTCATTCAGATTCTGACCACAAAATGCTGCGAGAGCGCACGAATAGCTCAGTGGTTAAGCACTCGTTTGCCATGCGGATGGTCACGGGTTCGAAACCCCACGCAGACAAAGAAATCTAAAAAAAAGATTCCCCGAGTTGACAAAAAATTTGCATTCTAAATTTGGTTACAGTTGTTTGTAAAGGACACTTTCCGGTGCGCTCGTATTGACCCAGCACATAAATAGGAAGTATTTTGTCACTTCTTGCCCATCAGAGTGGAGGCATACTACGGGATGGGCAGGCTACAACACAGATCGCAAATGTCTGCAGTAGCTCCTGTTTCATGGCTACGAAATAAAAATTAATTCCAAGCTGTGTGTTTCACTTATCATGATTTTTTTTTTTTAACTAGTCATGAAATCAAGGAAGTGTATGTTGAAAGCCTCATGACATTGACGGTCCAAGTGGTGCGTAGGTGACGTGCAAAGTTTTTGGGTGGTCGGGATAGTGCCGCCGACTAACAGCGTGGCAACTCCCACCTTGGCTATCAACAGCGCTGACGGATAAGTCAGTTGAAGCCGTTCGAAGAAAGCGCCTTCCATTGTTATTATGAAACTCTATAATGGGATATTATAGGTACAAACAAATAGTGGTAAAAATTAAAATACAAAATTGACAATATTAGATAATATAAACAGGGAAAAAAATATATACACATGTCCTAACTAAAGGGCGGGGTTATTGCCTATGGCAATTACTTCCACCCAACCCTTGACTTACATCAGCTTTCACGCACCATTTGGATCGTCATAAAGCTTTCACCTTGCACTTCGGTGATAATGCAATGAATTTCAACCGCATTACGGCCTTTAGCGGTCAGAAACCTCGGGGGCGGGGGCAGTGTCGATGCCTGGATTGGCAAATTCATTTAAAACTGCGTATCAAAGTGTAAGCATGAAAGTACGAGACAAACCTGAATCTCTTCTATAGATTTAGAAGGTAGAAAACTAACTCTGGTCGAGAACTGAAGCTTCTGCATAGGAAATAGCATATACTGCCTCAATAGAAAATGGCGGACACCATGATAATAGCTTACGGTGTGCGCCATTTTCAATCGAGGAAGTGCGTCAAATAAGATACCCGGACGGCATTGGGAGTTATTTATGAATTATTTTTTTTAATCTATGATTATCTTCTTCCTCTTCTGGACATCACATCCACAGTCGCACATACACCCACACTGCGGCGGCACTTTGAGGGTTTGTGGGTCTTTAAATTCTACACGCTATGATTCAAAGTTAAATGAGGGATTTATTACGACAAAATCGGGAATTTTTTATGAACAAAAAGGGGATTTTTCAAAGAGAATCATTTGGCAACCCTGCCACGGCGCAGGAGTAAAAAAAAAAATCAACAGAAGGAATTCAGATTTTGTAAATTTTAATTTGGAGCTTTGTGTCTTTTGCCATTGGGAGGATTAATTAAAGTTCCGAATTTACAATTGGTATGTCTATTGTCGGTATGAACCTAAATCTATGTAGTAGATAAAGATAACTTAGTGATACTAAAAAAATCTACATTGGTTGATTATTCTCAGGTAAGTAGGTATTGTCATGGTTTCTTAAAAAACTTAAGGCTCCTCGGACCCTGGCTCAGTTATCCACTGAATAATCTATTAATCTACAGGTACATACTCAAGCAAGGTTGATTCTTTCAAATTATACATTTGAAGGAGTATAATATAATTATCATGTACTGTCAAAGTACACCCTCTTGGCTGAGTTATTAGACAATCTTGCACTTGCACTAGCCCACAACTCTTCAGGAATGTTTGAAAAGAAGAATAATAATATTGCCTAGAAGTGCCCAATGAAGACTAATGAAACCCATGATTGCAGCAGCAGGTCCAAAAACATAAAATTATGTGGTCAAAATTACACATTGGAGGATAATTTGTTTTGTCCTGACAGGGATTTGATCTCCTTATCTCCACATTACTAGAGTAATGACTTCACATGCCCTCAACCTCACTGGGACTGACAGTCTCTATACCACAAGTATATATTATGATTTAAAAAATCTCTTTTTTCTCCATTTTCAGTGAATACCATGCTCTGGATGAACCATGACTGTATACAACTTTTATTTGTTTGATAGTTTTGGTACATTACTCTACTACACAGAATGGAACAGACTCAAGCATTCTGGAATGCCACATGAAGAGGTAAGATAGAAACATACAATTCTGAAGCTTCAGAGCACACAGTTTGCTCAGTGGTGAGATACTCATTTGCTATGTGGAAGGCACTGGGTTTGATTCAAAGTGCCAGCAATAATTTGTATTGAAGATTTGATTACAGTTTGTTTGTAAGGGATACCTTCTGGTACACTTATGTTGATCCAGCACCTTAATGGGCAGTATTGTATTATTTCTCACCTATCAGAGGGGAGGCATACTACTGGATGGCCAAGCTACCACATAGACCACAAGCATCTACAGTTTGATCACATATGTCTTGAGCATACTATTGGAATAATGGAACTTTTTAGCCCTAGTCAGGCAGTATAAATAAGGATATATTATCAAGATATTGGACCAATAGCAAAATGGACCAATAGCAAAAAACTACTTTTTTTGGTATCCTGACACTATGATTCATCCAGAAATGTGAAAAAATGAGTAGGTCAAATTTTTGACAACTAAATACTTACCTTATAATAGGATAACTAAAGTTAAAAAGTCCCTGCTGACAGAAATTTTTTCCCACTTGCCAAACCTGTCCCAGGTATTTGGAAAATGTTGTGAAGGTTTCAGAGGTTGCTCCAAGGTTCAGCCCAGAAAAAGCCTGGAGGTGGTGTGGGCTATTATTTAGCTCTTGGCTGAGGCAACTGAATGTGCTGAAAAATTCCCCAATATCTGGCTACCATCATTCACAATGAGGCCACCCTATAATGAATAGGTATAAAATATTTCTCTCAGTATGTGGAATAGAACTTAACTACATAGCTCCAGTTTTACCATATTGACAATGATCAATTATTTTCTTCTCTCCACAGGAAGGAAAGCTTATGTATGGTATGCTGTTTTCATTGAAATCATTTGTTTCAAAGATATCTCCATTAGACTCAAAAACTGGCTTCTCCTGTTTCAAAACCAGCAAGTATGCTCTTCATTTGTATGAAACACCAACTGGACTGAAGTTTGTTCTCAACACAGATGTTCAAGCACAAGATGTTAGGAAGCTATTGGCATCTGTCTACAGTAAAGTGAGTTCATTTGACTTTAGGACATTGACACAAAATTCAATTTCCTGTATTTTTATATGAATTACATCCTGCATAATCTGATTTTGGAGATTTCAGCAAATAACCAAATTACCACCTCACTTCTTTAGCAGTAGGAACAACTCATTTAAGGGACAAAACTAATTGAAATATAAACTTTCTGTTGGTTATTTCTGTCCTCATATTGATTTATTTTTGCAAAATTTTTTGACTTTTATTAAATTTATTACTAGGATATTTATCTCATATTGATTTATTAGGATTTTAGACTTAATAATAATAATTTCTTTAAATATATAGTAAATATGTTAGGTATAAATAAACCTTCGGTTTTAAAGAAGAAAGAGATTAAAAAAAACTCGTCCTGAAACTTGATTTTATTTTTCTGTTACAGGTTTATGTTGAATATGTTGTGAAGAATCCCCTTATCAATCCACGAGAACCTATCAAAAGTGATCTTTTTCAAAATGCACTTGATGCTTTAGTGAAAGAGTCATTCATATCTATGAAATTATAAACAAAATTATTGAAGTCTGCATTAATTTCTCAATGTTTGAGGAATTTTTTTTTTAATATTGAGCTCTAAAATCAACATAATTCAAAAAGTGTGTTGAATATTATTTTCAAGCATTTGCTTCAAAGAATTTTTCATACTTCAAAGAACTTTGAAGTATTTTTTTTGTATAAATACCTGAAGATTTTTTATAATATTGGTTTAGATAAAAGTTCTCCTGATGGCAGGATCCTTAGCCACTGATCACAGGTCTCACCCTCAGGAGTACTCTAAACAAGAGTACATCCACACCAAGCAAGAATATCCTAAGCCACTTATCGGCTATGACAGATCAGCCACTCCTGCTGACGTGTACCGTCTTATACTGGGTCAGCAAGTGGATCATGGTACTCAGATTGGAGGAGGGGGAGGTAGCGGGGGCAGCAATAATCCTCACAATGGCGTAGAAGGTACTCCGTCTGCAGCAGAGGCAAGCTCCATTTACCGTCTCATCCTTGGTCAATGCGTTGACTCAGGCACCCAGTGTCAACCTGAACCCATTAATGAGAGAGCAGGTGAGTTTGCTCAGTGAACCTTTAATTTTTTTTTAATTGGAAATATTAGCAATTTTCAGATGCATGGATTTTAAGTATAAGTATATTACTACATGTCAAGCTCTTCTTATAATTAGTGAGTACATATAAAAAAGAACAGATGTAATTAATACATGACACAAAAAAATATTAAAAAATAAGGACATAAAAATATTGTAAACTATTTTAAGTGCTTGTAGGTAGCAAAAAAATGTATTTCAAAAAGGACAAAATTGAACAAGAGTGATAAAAATGATTAGATTACAAATAAGCTTGTATTGCTTGTTGTTGTTGTAGTCAGCTTGGCTGCAGGTGTGGGAGTGATAGTATCTATCAAACTTGAGTTGGAAAGTTGGCTTGTTCTGAAGCATATAGCCAGTCAGGTGTAGATAAAAAATCTTTCTATAATGTACAAAAATGATTAGATTATTTTAAATAATATGTAAGTAACTTAACAAAAAAATTATCATTAGATTTTTTTATAAACAAAAATAACAATAAAATACTTAGTAAATTCGAATAATCATAAACTAATTTTTTCTCCTTAATATCAAATTTCTTATCATTTATTAAATTCATTTTTATGATGGGTCATTCATAAATTTTTTATGTCAAGACCATTTGTCAAAAAAAAAAAAAAAAATGAAAGATAATCTTGATAACTTTCCCTCAGAGAATCTGAAGCTGTACAACCGCCGCAAGGAGGAGGTAGAAGTGGAGGTGGATGTGTGTGCGGGGATATATCCTCTGCATCAGGAGGGAGGACCCGGGCTCATGGGTCTGCCCCAGTGCTGTCCGGAGCCGATCAGAAAGCGAAAGAAAAAGCCAAGACGTGATGGATCTTTCGTCTGTAAAGTTTGCCAGAAGACATTTACTCAGGTAATTTGAAGTGTTCGAACGTTCGAACTAAATACCGTCAAATTGTAGATTTATTATATCAGTATTACATAGGCCTAATTATATGATTAACTTCCTCTGGTGTATGAAACACTGGGCCCCTGGTTCGTCGAAACTAAAAAGTTCTTAAATGTTGTGGGTGATAATTTGATCCGTGCCAAAGAATTCTTGCTGCAGAGAATATCCATAGGGATTCAACGCGGCAATGCAGCCTGCATTCTTGGTACTCTACCACATGTCATGGCATATATACAACCTGCAATAGAAAAAAAAAAATAACTTAATAATATGTAGTCTATTTTTAAATGTAATTATATCATAGGATGACCATGGTCCATATACTTATGCATCATATGAACAATAGGTATATCTCATCTTATCCCCCCCTCCTCTCCTCAGCTCGTGAACCTGGGCACGCACGAGCGCATCCACACGGGCGAGCGGCCCTTCCGCTGCGAGGTGTGCATGAAGACCTTCACCCAGCAGCCCAACCTGTGGAAGCACATGAAGACGCACACGGGCGAGAAGCCGTACAACTGTGGCATGTGCGACAAGGCGTTCACCCAGCGCGCCAACCTGCTCAAGCACATCCGCGTCCACACCGGCGAGCGGCCCTACAGCTGCAAGCTGTGCGGGAAGCGCTTCACCCAGCAAGCCAACCTCGTCAAGCACAACCGCCTGCACTCGGGCGAGCGGCCCTACCACTGCCGCTACTGCACGAAGACGTTCATCCAGCAGAGCAACTTGGACCGGCACGAACGCGTGCACACGGGCGTCAAGCCGTACTCGTGCAAGATCTGCTGGAAGGCGTTCGCCCAGACCGGCAACCTGACCAAGCATGAGCTCAGCGCCCATGGGATCGGCAAGCCCGGCGTGAACAAGGGAACCAACACGCACTCGTGTGAGGAGAAGTGCTCCATTCCGGTGCTGCTGTGCTCCAAGACTGGCAAGATACTGAAGAAGCTGCCCATGAAGTATCATCAGCACTCGGGCGAGGGGATTGAGATCGGGATGAACACGTGTAATCTCTAGTGGGGAAATTCAACTTCTAATGATGAGATCGGTATGAACACTTGTAATCTCTAGTGGGGAAATTCAACTTATGAGATCGGGATGAACACGTGTAATCTCTAGTGGGGAAATTCAACTTATGAGATCGGGATGAACACGTGTAATCTCTAGTGGGGAAATTCAACTTCTAATGATGAGATCGGTATGAACACTTGTAATCTCTAGTGGGGAAATTCAACTTCTAATGATGAGATCGGTATGAACACTTGTAATCTCTAGTGGGGAAATTCAACTTATGAGATCGGGATGAACACGTGTAATCTCTAGTGGGGAAATTCAACTTATGAGATCGGGATGAACACGTGTAATCTCTAGTGGGGAAATTCAACTTATGAGATCGGGATGAACACGTGTAATCTCTAGTGGGGAAATTCAACTTATGAGATCGGCATGAATACTGGAAATCTCTAGTGGGGAAATTCAACTGATGAGATCGGCATGAATACTGGAAATCTCTAGTAGGCAAACTCAAGTTCCAATGATTTTTTTTTTTTGAAGGAAATAAGAACGGTATGAAAACTTGTAATCTCTAGTAGGAAAACTCAAGTTCCAATGATTTTTTTTTGAAGGGAATAAGAACGGCATGAAAATTGTAATCTCTAGTAGGCAAACTCAAGTACCAATGATTTTTTTTTTTTTTTTTGAAGGGAATAAGAACGACATGAAAACTTGTAATCTCTAGTAAGGAAACTCAAGTTCCAATGATATTTTATCATATTTTTTTTCGAGTCAGCCACACGCCGAGTTGCAAGTCCTGAGTTCGAATTTCAAAATTTAAAACATCAAAATTTGAAGTATCCACAGGTATATAAATGTAAAAAGAATAGCCTGCTGTAGACTTTGCAAGAGAGATGAAGAAGATTTTGAGAACAACTTAAAGAGAAAGGCAAACTATTAAGTGAAATAAACCGTGCAATGGTAGTCAAGGTGCTAACGCTATGCGGTTCAGGACGAGCCAACTTTGAATTAAAGTTGGCTGGAGACCATCACTCACCCCTCCAGCTGTAGCCAAGCTGGCTACAACAACAACGCGCTCGTCTGGTAATCCAGGTAGCGTATCGATCCGTTGGTTCGAATCCAACCCAGTGCATGAATTTTTCCTCATTAAATTGAGTTTGTGACCACATAATAAAAAGACTCTGAGGGTTAGGTGGTAGAAAATGCTTTGAGCATTAACCTCGCCTGGTGGTTACCTTCCACTAAAAAGTGTTATTATTATTACATGGTTTATCTTGTTATTGTAAGCAAAAAGCATCCATATGAATTCCATTTTTAGTGGATTATGGTGTAGCTAATCGTATGATTTTATGGAATGAACTTTATTTGAATGTAGGAAATAATAATTAAATTAATGTAATGTAACACATAGATTTATCTTTAGTTTAACGTTGTAAATAATTTAACCTCATTTTTTAGGATTTTCCAATATTTATTTTTCTTTTGAAACATTATTAGCCATTCAAATACCCAACTAATACTTTAGTTATCAAATAAGATATCAGAATGATCGTAAAAGAAAGCATTGAAATTTGAAATAGAATATTATTATTTTTTAAAGACTGGCGGAGTTTCACAAGAGAAGCACCAATTATCACACCGACTTCTATCTAGATCTATTGTGACCAGTTGATTCTATTTCATTTTAACATCCTAATTTGAAGTAGTCAGGACGGGGGTTTTACCCTCCATTCGCTGGGAATCGTACCAGCTACCCACATTAACCTCACCCAGCCTGGGTAGGGTCGGAAATGCCAGCTTCACGTGTTAGGAGGGAACAGAATTTTCTTTGAAAAGTCTGCCCGAACCGGGAATTGAACTCGGGATCTCTGGACTACGGGCAGTAGTCTCAACCATTACGCCACGGAGGCTGGCTGCACTTGTGCTAATGACGTGTGGTGAATAACATTAACGTTAGAAATTAATAAGTGATTAACACAGTGTATTGGTGATATGAGAAACGCAAAATGTCTTCTTATCAACCCCTCTCAAGTAGGAAATAGGTGTATTGGTAGTGGTTAACGCGCTAGTCTGGTAATCCAGGTAGCGTAGGGATCCGCTGGTTCGAATCCCACCCAGTGAATTAATATTTCCTCATTAATTTGAGTTTGTGACCACATAATAATAAGACTCTGAGGGTTAGGTGGTAGAAAATGCTTTGAGCATGAACCTCGCCTGGTGGTTACCTTCCACTAAGAAGTATTATTATTATTAAATATTTCCTACTTGAGAGGGGTTTTCTATGTAAAAAAAAAACTGTAAAACTTATAATGCTTTTCACACCGGCTCCTTATTTTCATCAGAAAACCCCCATTAGCAATCATCTTGTCTCCATAGTATTAAGGACTTCGCATCTCCAAACTAGATTTATTAAACGTGTTTTTTTTTATATTTTTGTCAACTTTCATGTGAATGATTTAAAAAAAAAACTTTGTATAAGTGCAAGATTCAAGCGAGTATCGCTTTTATCCTGGCCATTTTTTTTTTTTTTTTTTTTCTTCTTTTTTTTCACTTCACTTTACTTTAACAAATAGGTCATTCGAGCATAGCCAGAGAAGTTCAATCTATTGCAAGACATTTTTTTTCTTTAAAATATTTCATACACATTTTATTCTTGAAAATGTGTATGAATATTTGCAAAACTCAAGTTGGGATAAAAATGTGTATGCTCTATATTTTTTATAACAATACTATTTATGTTTTATAATTTAAATATAAAAAAAAAACTTCTCCCAGGGACCGTCCTTCCGGAAGAGAACCGAGGATGCTTTGGAGTGTGGATCACCCGTAATTCCAATCAATTTCTTAGATTCGACGCTCCAAACTCTATAGTTAGTATGATGCTATTTAAATTAGTATGTTCTATTATTTCTAGATATATTTTGTAAGACTTTTCAAACTTAATCTGAACTATTTGTACATATTGATTCTAAGTATATGTAGCGTGTGTTAATCACTCTCGCTTTGCATGCGGTAGGTCTCGGGTTCGAATTCTGTAAGAAGAGTACTTTTTGAAGATGGTACAAAAGCCTCAAATAAGAATCGAGTAAATATTTCTTAGAAAATGTTGGCAGCCACGTACTGCCGTTCTGGGTTGAAAGGTACTTTTCTATGGATTGGATTGAAATTGGAATTGCCAAATTTTCAAGACGATTTCTTTGTCAAAGGCCTTATAATTATTTTGGTACTGTGCAATACCTTGTGTACTTGTTGACGAAACTTGAAAATATATACCGTAGATATTCATTATCTTAACTATTAACTCATGTCTCTTCTATCTATCTCTTTATAAGTATGTATGTAGTTTAAACCACCCGGCCACTTGGCCACTGATATTTTTTAATATAACTAGATTCTACCTGGTAATCGTAGGGATCAGTTGGTTCGAATAGATAATTCCAGGAGTATGCAACACTAGGTATTATTAATTTTCCTCGTCAGCTCACCCCCCCCCCCCCCCCCCTAGCCAAAATCCTAGCAGATATCTAAGTTTCCAACGAATGGAGGGTAGAATCTCCGTCTCCAATGAGCTATGAAATTTTAAATAAACGTTAAGCAACAAAAAAATATGTTCAAACAAGGATAGTTTCCATTAATTAAACGAGAATGAACACGTCAATGAAAAAAAAGACCGAAAACAATACTTTCTATACTTTATCATCAGAGGGTGGCGTCATCGTGAACGATGGTAGCCAAACAGTGGAGGAATGACTCAGCACGTCTACCACTGTCTTTACAAGTAGGCTAATTATTGACAAGGGCCCCCAGAACCAAGCCAATGCTGGTCTACTCCCTGTTTATAGTCCCCCAACTAGACCTCACAGGTAATAGAAAGTAAAAAGTAAAAAAGATAAAGTCTTGACAGTTTTGCCCAAGGCAGTCCGATAAAACGCTCGCTTTGTTTTGTTTTTGTTTTTTTTTTTTTTTTGGCGTTACAAAACTATCGTTTAGCTTAGTAGAACACAGTTGTTTATTTGGGCAGTTCATATAGGCAGGTATGCTATTTCGATTTCATATGTGAACTATCAACATACGTACATATTGTTTCGTTCTGCAATATTTTCGGAGTTTCACATCTTATTAATATTTGAACGAGAAAGAATGTTTTACATTCTCGAGGAAACAAATCTAAATTAGGTGTTTTCTCTCCTAAGCTGGTCGACTCATATGTGACGTCACAACATAGATAACCTTGTGAATATATATCGTTCATGAGTTTAGAATTAATTCTGGCATTATACCTACTGATCGCGTCACCCAGCATCAAATGGAAATCTAGAAACTTGAAACAATTAATAGGAAAATGACATTTTTTGAACATGGTGTTTATATTAGACATCCTGATGTGAATTTATTAATTAATAAAAAAAATCGAATCAAAATGTGAAAAGAAGCAACCGTCTATGGCTGTACCCACCAACACGGACATGGCTTCATTTTCAATTTAGTTCCTTTTCGAAGTACGAGCATACGGCTAGTAGAATAATAATAATATCGCCTTATTTATACTGGCCGGTTGGCTGGCGATACTTGACGAGCGCTCGCTTCCCGGCGAGCTTGATTATTGTTCTAGTGCCTAATCTTTCGAAGCACGTACTCCAGAGTGCGAAAAATAAGCATTTCGTCGCACAATACGGATCTAGGTGGGGTTGGGTCAATAAACATTCCTGTCTGGGAGGCAGCAGTCTCGACAGTCTAGCTGGGGGACGTTAAACAGGGAGAAAACCAGTGTCTCGCTAGAGGACTATAAACACATAAACGGACTAGTCAACCCTCATACTCGTAAGCCCGTCTAGCTTGCAGCTTCCCAAGGGTTTAATTTTTTATGTATGTATGTATGGTTTTATTTGTGGTGAAGCTCAAGTGCTCTTCACAATTTTTGTGGGTAGCGCAGCATTACTAAGACCCTCCTTTACTTTTTGAATTATTCTATTATTTCTTTTTACTCTGGTAATGCCGCCATTGGTCGTTACTCATACAATTAGTAACTACTCATTTTTCCTCACGAGGTATGAGTGGACCCCGAACATCCAAGTACAGAGCAGAAAAATTCCTGCCCCGCTGGGGATCGAGCCCAGGTCACCGTGCGTGCAATGCCTAGCGCGCTAACTCACTCTGCCACGGTGACTACTTTTTTTTTATAATCCCAAGTTCTCACGGTGGTTGTTCGCACATAGAAATATGTAGTTCAGAACGAGCCAACTTTTCTATTAAAGTTAGCTGGATTAAAGTGCTTTATCAGAAAAAAAAAAGTTGGCTGGAGACCATCACTCCCCCCCGCTGTAGCCCAGCTGGTTAGAATAGAATAGAATATACCTTGTTTATACTGCCAAGGTAAGACTGAAAAGTCCCTTTACTCCAGCAGTCAACAACAACAGTGCCTGATAACGACGATGAGGATAAAATTATGGACGCGACGGGTCTCTACCTAGACACAAAAGAAAGCTCCACAAAGGCTGGGAGGCTGGGAAAGCTTTGTCACTGCCACGAAGGTCCACTGTAGCGTACGTTTCAGTGAAAAGGCAACTCGATAACTATGGCTTTCCCTTTGAACGCAACATTATACCAACTTTGCCTAACTGAAGAGTTAAATAAGAACGAAACGATCGTCTCAGGCTGTTTCGGGGTTGAATATCGCATATATAAATTGGAATGGTGGAAATTGAGCTAAACGTAGAAAAAACAAATAGATTTGACAAATATAATAATTAATATATATAATAAATACACTTGAGAGCAGCAAAAGCGAATCAAACTTTTTTCCTCCACCAAATTTGCGATATCTTCGAAATTACTACTTCTATCGAGTCGTAAGATATCTCAAAATGTTGTAAATTTTGTTTTCTAAAATTTCATAATTTGATTGTTTAAAAAAAACCTACCAGAAGCCGTCAAAAGTAAATTTTACTACAGGATGTCCAAAAAGAAGAAAAACATGATTTTTTTATTTTTAACAAAAGACGTTCTAACCTGAGAAATCAACAAGATTCATTCATAACAATGGTAAATCAGTATTCTGTGTTGCCTCCCCGAGCTTTGATCACAGCATTCATTCGATTTGGTATTGACTGGATCAAAGTAACCACAATTTATTGGGGCAACCTCTCCCATTCTTCGGTGAGGGCGATCTTGAGCTCTGCTACAGTCTGGGGAGACGGTATTCTGCCTCGAACACTTCGTTTGAGTTGGTCCCACAGATTTTCAATCGGATTGAGGTCGGCACTAAGAGAGGGCTAGTCCAAAGTGTCAATATTCTCCTCACCCAAGAACTCCCGTACACAGTTACCTGCATGTGGGCGGGCATTGTCGTGCATGAGGAGGAACTGGTCGCCCATAATTTGATCAAGAAGAACCACATGGGTCTGCAGGACTTCAAGAAGCTAGCATTTAACCAAAGAGAACTTCAACTGGACCCAAACTCTCCAGAGAGCACAGGGAAAGGAGACTCAGATTCGCCATAGAACAAGTGGATTGGACAACTGAGCAATGGCGCTCTGTTCTCTTCACTGATGAATGGCAGGTGTGTTTGTTTGGTAATGACAGAAGGAAAAGGGTCCATCAAAGAGCGAGAGAAAGGTATGCTGAGTAATGCATCACAGAAACTGTCAGTTTCGGCGGTGGTTCCTGTATGGTGTGGGGTGGGATTTCACCTGAAAGAAAGACTGAATTGGTTTTCATCACATGCGGTGCGGGAGGTAGCCTGAACAGTCAGCGATACATTGATAACATCCTGCAGACCCATGTGGTTCCTCTAGCTCAAATTATAGGCCACCAGTTCCTCCTCATGCACGACAATGCCCGCCCACATGCGGGTAACTGTGTACGGGAGTTCTTGGTTGAGGAGAATATTGACACTTTGGACTAGCCCTCTCTTAGTGCCGACCTCAATCCGATTGAAAATCTGTGGGACCAACTCAAACGAAGTGTTCGAGGCAGAATACCGGCTCCCCAGACTGTAGCAGAGCTCAAGATCGCCCTCACCGAAGAATGGGAGAGGTTGCCCCAATAAATTGTGGTTACTTTGATCCAGTCAAGATCGCCCTCACCGAAGAATGGGAGAGGTTGCCCCAATAAATTGTGGTTACTTTGATCCAGTCAATACCAAATCGAATGAATGCTGTGATCAAAGCTCGGGGAGGCAACACAGAATACTAATTTACCATTGTTATGAATGAATCTTGTTGATTTCTCAGGTTAGAACGTCTTTTGTTAAAAATAAAAAAATCATGTTTTTCTTCTTTTTGGACATCCTGTAGTAAAATGTAATTTTGACGGCTTCTGGTAGGTTTTTTTTAAACAATCAAATTATGAAATTGTAGAAAACAAAATTTACAACATTTTGAAATATCTTACGACTCAATAGAAACAGTATTTTCGAAGATATCGCAGATTTGGTGGAGGAAAAAGTTTGATTCGCTTTTGCTGCTCTCAAGTGTATATAAATAAAATCATACGGGAGTGGGTCACGCTCTATACTCGTGGTGTTGTGAGTATATGACCGCGTCTTCACCTTTGATGGCACGGCCGGCCCACTCAGGGACATACTGCCTTCTGTAATTCAGGGACTCCCAGGAGGGCGTAGAAAAAGTGCCCTTAACAAAGCTTGCTCGACCTCCGTGGCTCAGTGGTTAAGAGCATTGGTTGCTGAGCCGGAGGTTGCGGGTTCGAATCCCGGCCGGAGCGGAAAATTCTAACCGAGTTTTCCATTTCCGGAATGGCATGGATGTAAAGGTTTTAGTGCCCTGAAATAATGCGAAAGCGGTTCCGGGGCATACCTAATTACCTTTTTTTTTTTTAAAAAAAAAAAAAAAAAAAAAAAAAACAAAGCTTACCAAAAGGCGACTGCCTCATATAGCATCTTCCTAAGATAATAATTATCTTTTTTTTTCCTTTTGAAAATGGATTTTTTTTACTACAGGCCTCTTTAAAAATAAAGGTAGGTATTTCTTTAATAAAAAAACGAGTAAAATCATACAAAAACTCTCTGCAGAACCTACCTGAGTTCAGGACGCTGCCGCGCTGTCTGTCACTACACCTGCCACTAGAATAGTCTGTTTATGTCTGTCCTGGTAGCTCAGTGGTAAAGGCGGCACTCTGTGAATCCAAAGATTCCAGAGGTCGTGGGTTCGAAACCCAGCCGGGGCATGACATGTTATCCTCCCATTTTGGATTTTTACCACATTATAATATTGTGCCTTGGGCTTATTGCTGGAATAATGAGACTTTAATAGTCCTAATCGAGCAGTTTAAATAAGGCGATATTATCATTATTATTATCTATCTTTTATTAGATTTTGTTGTTGTTATTATTATTGTTCCCAGCTTGTCGTAATAGTCTCTATCTAACTTTAGTAGAAAAGTTGGCTCATTCTGAAGCACATATTTCTATGTGCGATCAACCATCATGAGAACTTGTGCCTTTTCTTTATAAGCCATTAAACCCTTGGGAAACTGAAAGCTAGCCTGGCTGTTATTTTTGTATAGTCTGTTCTCTTTTTATAGTCCTCTAGCGAAATATGTTTATCTTTTATTAAATTATAGTGGTGGTTTTCAATATCTATATGATCATACCAACACATCATTCCTAGAATTAATTATTTTCTGATTTGTTTGCTGGGTTTTCAGTGAAACCTTTACAGTTAACACTGCGACCTAATCAGATCTATTGTGACCAGTTGATTCTATTTGGTTTTAACGTCCTGATTTGAGATAGATGGTCCGGACGGGGGTTTTACCCTCCATTTGCTGGGAATCGTACCAGCTACCCACATTAACCTTACCCAGCCTGGGTAGGGCCGGAAATGCCAGCCTCACGTGTTTGGAGGGGACAGAATTTTCTTCGAAAAGCCTGCCCCAACCGGGAATCGAACTCGAGACCTCCGGACTATGGGCAGTTGGGCAGTAGTCATTACCGTTACGCCACGGAGGCTGGCATTCCTAGAATAGTCTATCAATTTTCTATTAGATTATAGTGGTGAAAAGGAGAAATAGTAAAATATATTTACTACAATCTGAAATCACTATGATGCTTGCCGTGAGACACAGTACCTACTGACACAATTTAATATTTTCTTAAATTTCAATTCCCACAGATGATTCAAGGTTTGTATAGATGATTGTGAATAATCCGATTGGAACCCCGCATGGCTGCGATTGTGATGTCTTTCACCATGGATTTGGAGCGGTTGAAATTTTCTCTAAAACTTTCAATGAAACCTGGAATACCTCTTGCTCCGACTAAAAGACCTATCAAACATGTAAAAATCTATGGTCAATTATTGACCATAGATTTTGTGACCAATTATTGGTCATACACACCACATCATCGCTGTTATAACAATAACAATACTTTTTAGCGGAAGGTAACCACCAGGCGAGGTTAATGCTCAAACGTTTTCCACCACCTAACCCTCAGAGTCTTATTATTATGTGGTCTCTTATAGAGCATAATTTTCAGCTTATATTCGCATGAATACTTATAATATGTATTATTGTAAATCATCACACAATAGAATCAGATAATTGCATCTGTAATAGCTTGTCTACCACCAAAAAGTACACAAGTGTTGATGTATTTAAAAAATATGTGGTCACAAACTCAAATTAATGAGGAAAAATGCATTCATTGGCTGAGATTCGAACTAACGGATCCCTACGCTACCTGGATTACCAGACTAGTATGCGTTACCCACTTGACTACCATTAGTCAAGCTATCCAGGAGACCTATCTAAGCGTTCCAGACTTTCTCGACTTTGGAGAAAATTTGTTCCACAGAGGAGAATGCTTCCATATATGGAGCCCCCGAAACAAACTGGGCATGCGCCCAAAGGGATACTCGCTCCCCGTGATTCCCATACAAGGCTGACGATAATTTTGAAGCCGAACCAATAAGAGCTGCCACTGGTCTGTTTCAACGTTCATTCGTATCCCAGCCCCGAGCTTGAGTTGAGTTAGCGGACTACACTAAGGTGGGTAATCTGTGAACTGTGATTTTCATCTGATTTTCAACTGAAAAGTGTTCTCAAGAGTTAAACATCTTTTTTCTCTCGGTTTTAGTGATTTTCAACTTTGGATGTAAAGAAGAAAAAGTGTTTCGTCGATTACAATTTATCATTTTTCGTCAAAGTTCTTCAATTCTTAATTATTTTTCAAAACGATTGAATTTTTTCTTAATTTCAAGAATTGCCCGAGTACAGAAGCACAATTGAATAAATCTAAGTTCAACAACGAAATAAGAGTAAAATATATCTGTGCTTTCGAAGCATACACTTTTACTATGCCTATCCTTTAAAAAGTAAAGTTTTCGATAGTCAGTTTTCAGTGCCAAAACACATATTAGTGTCCTCAGAGCTCAAGTAGAAAGTTTCAGCCATCGCATTGGTCCGTGCGTCTGTACACAAAATATCTCGAGAACGGTATAAGTTGGAGATTTGAATTAATGTGTTACACAGGTCAAAAGTCTATAAAAGCTGCAGCTCAAAGATTATGGTGGCCGGACGACTTTTATTTAAAAAATTGTAGTTCTGTCTAAACTTTAGAAAATATGGAATTTTTGGAGAACAACAAAATATATTAAAAAGTTTTTATTACAACAAAAATTAAATGAAAGTTTACTTCGATTATTATTTTGAAATCTCGAACTTTTTAGAACTGGCCCCATAATTTAGAAGACTGGGCTTGCAATAACTTTTTTTCATTATTCATACTAGATGGTATTGTGACTTATCAAATCGTATAGCGTTTGAAAACCAAATAATATTTTTTTTTTAAATAAATTATTCTGTATAGAAAAAATAACTCAAAAAGTTGCAAGTGAATCATTTTTCTTTGATTTGTTCTCTTGATGTACGAGTGATAAAGTGCATACTTGTACTTGTACCGACCTCAGTAGCTTCATCGATAAAGCGGCGGACTTGTAACCTGGAGGTCGCTGGTTCAAGTCCCGGACTCAGCGTAGATTTAGTACACCGAGTTTGATTAGTTGTGATATCACGAAAAGTGATTAACACAAAAATGATATCTTTCAACTTGTACTTGTGAAACATTTTTTTTTATTTTTTGAGGACCTTTCGAATAAAGCAAATTTTGAAAATACAAGAATAATTATCTAGCTTTTAGGTACTAGCAGTGCTAACTATTAGCATATTTCTATTGTATTAATAGGTTTATAATAAAGAGAAAAAAATGACTGAAGCTTCACAAGCTAGAGTATAATTATTATGATCCAAACCAAGCTTAAGAAATCAAAATAACTGCTTGAATCCAAAAAATCTAGACTTTTACAATAAAAATAAAAAGTACCCACATGGGTTGACAAATACCTTCCTAGCATGAAAAATTTCTGTGAAAAACAATGTGTATTGCATACTTGCAAATTTCCTAATACGAGGCGCTTATATCAGGTTTTGGTACAGTTTTACAGGTCTAAGTAGGTACGAAATAAGAGACTGTGAAAAATATTCTCATAAAAAATTGTACTGATTGAAAAAAAATCCATTTGTTTCGAGATAACCATTTCAGGAATTCCGTTTTGTCTTGTGACCATTACCTTTCCACTTTAATACTTAAATATCTCGTGAACGGTAGAGTACACAACTTTATATGTCTTTTCAAATTTCAAGAAATTGATTTTTTTTACGAACAGGGCATTGGTAACTGATCTTTGTCGTTCATTTGAATATTAGTAATGTCACTGGTTTAACGGTAAACATTGAGGAGGTACCGAATCCGGAATTAACAAGTCCATTTTGTCTCAATAGTTGCATCTGAAAAAATTCACCTGGATTTTCGGACAAATTGCACCAGAAAAAGAAATTTCACCCCGTCATTTCGTCCAAATAATAGTTCCGTCAGAAAATGAAACTCACCCGAACATTTTGCTCTAATTCAGGAAAAGAAAAAGAAAATCTCACCCAGAATTTTCGTCCCAAATAATTCCATCAGGAAAAAAAATCTCGCCCGTACACATTGTCTCAATTTAATTGAACCTGGATATGAAAAATCTCGATATTAGATTAAAAATAAAAGTCCAATCTACTTGTCTATAAGGGAAAATAACCTTTTTATGAGAGAAACAGTACCTTCCATACCTCATAGGTAATAGAAAGAGCGCACGAATAGCTCAGTGGTTAAGCACTCGCTTGCCATGCGGAAGGTCCAGGGTTCCAACCTCCGCGCCGACAAAAATTTGTATTCAAAATTTGGTTACAGTTCTTTGTAAGGGACACCTTGACACCTTCCGGTGAGCTCGTGTTGACCCAGCACCTAAATGGGAAGTATTGTGTCACTTCTCGCCCATCAGAGGGGAGGCATACTACGGGATGGGCAGGCTACAACACAGACCTCACGCGTCTACAGTAGCTCCTGTTTCATGGCTAGGAAATAATAAAGGCTGTGAAACACTCATCTTTTTTTAAGTAAAAAATTCCGATCTCTTGGATTCTACTATATCCAGGTTCGACTGAAGTTGCGCCAGGATTCAATGTGTGTTTGTTGAGCCCCATAACTTTCATAAAGACGGTAAACCGTGCACTGGTAATCAAGTGACGCGCTAGTCTAGTAATCCAGGTCGCGTAGGGATCCGTTGGTTCGCATCCCACACAATCATGAATTTTTATCCTCAAAAAATTGATTTTGTGACCACATAATAATAAGACTCTGAGGGTCAGGTGGTCGAAAATGCTTTTAGCATTAACCTTGCCTGGTGGTTACCTTCGACTAAAGAGTGTCATTATTATAATAACCTCTTCGCGCCCAACACCAATTTTTGTTTTGTAGTACAAAGTGACCGGTGGCCTCGCCCGAGGACAAACATTTTATGCTACTTGGTAGTATAAATTTATAGCTTGGGCACTTAGGACTATAAAATAAATGTCCTCTTACGAGGACATTGGGCGCGAAGAGGATAAAGAGGACTCTTTCCGATCTAATGAGCCATCTTCCTCTCTTCCTCCACAGTAAACAAACAAATCCATCAACATGTGTGACGACGATGTAGCCGCTTTGGTCGTGGACAATGGTTCCGGTATGTGCAAGGCCGGATTCGCCGGTGATGACGCCCCCAGAGCCGTCTTCCCCTCAATCGTCGGTAGACCCCGTCATCAGGTAAGCAACGTCTTAGGGACCTTATAAAATGAGAAATATGACATTTTATCAGGTAAGCAACATCTTAGGTGCCATCTTAGGAACCTTAAAAGGGGTGGTGCGGAAGAGAATGCCGTTGGTATTAGCACCGCCCTTGATCAAGTTTTGTTTTATTAATCTCATTTTCTATGTATTGTATATATTCTATGTAAGTTAAACTTGATCCAATATGTTTAATAATAATAGAAATATGACATTTTAAACTATTCATCCAGCGTCGAGTTCAATGCACCGGTTCTCGTAGGATCACCGAAGTCAAGGAAGTTCCAGCATGGTGAAGGCGTCGTAATGCTGGCATTCCGGTCGAACCCAGGCTGGGGGAGGTTAATGCGGGTAGCAGATTTGTGAGTTTCTTGCGAACTCACAAAAGCGACGTAAAAAAAAAAAAAAAAAAAAAAACATATTGGGTTTTTTTTACAACATCAAGGATGAGAGATTACAATAGATCACTTTGGCTGGACTCAAGTAAAGCTTAGTGTGCAATAGTTCTAAATAAGGGACGCAGGACATAGGGATTTCTTTAAGAAAAGCCTTCCCAGAAATAATGTAGACTTCATTCGAGATAAATTGCTTCAGGGTTCAGTTTGTGGATTTCTCTTTGCGAATTTGAGATTTTGACAACAGAGAAAGAAAAGTGGACCATAAAATCTGGGATACAAGAGACACTCTTAGTACTTATTGGAGATGAGAAAAGTTTATGTTTAAAATAATAAAAGTACTTAATGAAGTGGTCAAAGCGTATAGTACAAATATCCTTCCAAAGGAAATATCAGTTTAGACGTATGAATTAAAAAACTCTCATTTTACCTATTTCTATATAACACAAGAAAAGAAAAGCATAGGTAGGGGTACACGGTACACTAGACGAGAATAACATAATATCCTTCACGCCAGCATCACACATCTGTTGAACAATGTTGTTTATACAGAGCCCCATGGGTAATGCATGTTATCAAATTTTTGATCCCGAAATACCACTCATCTCCTGCGGGGCGAACCCCCAGTGTCTCACGCACAAGCCCATAAAAGGGAAAAAGTGTGCTCCGCGCCTCTATTTCAGGCCATATCTCCGTGAGCTATTTCGGGAACCCTCTTTCAAAATTGTTCCATGCCAAGATTGACTCATTTTGATTTCATTGGAACGCGTTCAAAATTTCAAGCGCTCACAGCATATTGTTATTATTAAAATAATAAACACAAAATGCGTGGTCTAAATATTTTTGGAATGAAACACAAAATTCTGTTGGAAATGTTTGAAGCCTGATGTATTTGTTAATTGGGAAAGCTGACACATATCATATGAGAATCTTCTTTGACAAATGTTATAAAAACTAGGGATGCATGACTTTTCTATCAGACATCCTGTTCAATTTGACCAGAAATAATCCATAACTGACATTTTAATAGGCAGCATATATTTTAGACGCAGTTCTTACTAGGGAAACCTCTTGAAAATATGAATTTAGACCTCAAGGAAAAGGGTGTCTCTTCTCTGAGTGCCATCAAAAAGTACGTTGATTCCACCTACAAAGTTGAGGTTCAGAACATGTTTAGATAGGTAATAGAAAATCAATAACCCATGTCAGTCCGTGAAATGAGTATGTGACCACATAAAAATAAGACTCTGAGGGTTAGGTGGTAGAAAATGCTTTGAGCACTAACCTCGCCCGGTGGTAACTTTCCACAAAAGATTATTACTATTATTATTATCATCTGTTAACCTAGAGGAACTAGAGGAAGAAGTCATTAAAATCCTACGAATATTGAGGTTCATGCCGAGAGTAAATAGCGGTATTTTATTCGATAGTACGATTAACAACTACCTTGTGTATAGTCAGCTACCTTGACTCATCCCGTGTCGGTCTGCTAAGTTGACGTTACCTAATCCTCCAACTTCTCTGCCTCCAGGGTGTCATGGTGGGTATGGGTCAAAAAGACTCCTACGTCGGTGATGAGGCTCAATCCAAGAGAGGTATCCTCACCCTGAAGTACCCCATCGAGCACGGTATCATCACCAACTGGGACGACATGGAGAAGATCTGGCATCACACCTTCTACAACGAGCTGAGAGTCGCCCCCGAGGAGCACCCCATCCTGCTGACGGAGGCGCCCCTCAACCCCAAGGCCAACAGAGAGAAGATGACCCAGGTGAGTCGAGAGACCGGGACCACTCCACCCGACATGAAGGGAGAATATTTGATGGTTACAAAAAGAAAGAGAAAAAAAAAAACGGTGCAAAAAATATTTATTTACAAGAAGGGAGAGTATTTGTTACAAAAAAAAAATATTTAACATAAAAGTGTACAAAAAAGATGTTCCCACACTTTTCGGCATTATTATTATTATAGTATGCTTTAAAAGGTAAGACAAAAGTGTATACAGTAAAATACAATGAAATTATAAAGAAAAAATAAATAGATTGAACAAAGATACAAGAACGAAAAGATTTTTTGATTTTGAAAAAAAACATTTATTTATATTTTATTTTTTTATTATTACAAAAATTACATCCCCCAAGCTAATGGTAACTTTTGGGGGAATGAAGCTAATGTATAATCGAAAAAAATACATGTCCTAATGAAATATGTCTCCTCCCCGCAGATCATGTTTGAGACGTTCAACACCCCCGCCATGTACGTCGCCATCCAGGCTGTGCTCTCCCTGTACGCCTCTGGTCGTACCACCGGTATCGTGCTCGACTCTGGAGATGGTGTCTCCCACACCGTCCCCATCTATGAAGGTGAGCTTAGAAAAAATAGTGGTTAAAAAATTCTGAAAGCCAAAACCTAGTACATCATTGTTCGTTAAAATAAATGAGCAAAGATATTGAAAGCAAAAAGGAATCTACTGAAAATATATTGGTTAGAAAATACTGAAAACTGAAGCCATTATTTTTTGTTTCATAGATTAATGAAAAAAGGCTTTGAAAAGATTAAATGGAAGCAAGTTCAGTAGCATTAGACAGTTTCAGCATAAAAAGTCATGTGAGTTTCGATCATATGAGGTTTTGTTAGCTAAACGTATCTGCTCGAACAACCGAGTTTTCCACAGTAAAGTATTTCAAATATTTTATACAAGGACCAGAACTATTGTCCTTTCTATTTGTAGGAGTAGATGAATGTGTACAGCACCTAATGTCCCTGTTGCTTTATGTTACAGGTTACGCCCTCCCCCACGCCATCCTCCGTCTGGATCTGGCTGGTCGTGACTTGACCGACTACCTGATGAAGATCCTCACCGAGAGAGGCTACTCCTTCACCACCACCGCTGAGCGGGAAATCGTCCGTGACATCAAGGAGAAGCTCTGCTACGTGGCCCTGGACTTCGAGCAGGAGATGGCCACCGCCGCCGCCTCCACCTCCCTGGAGAAGAGCTACGAGCTGCCCGACGGACAAGTCATCACCATCGGAAACGAGAGATTCCGTTGTCCCGAGGCTCTGTTCCAGCCTTCCTTCCTGGGTATGGAGTCTTGCGGTATCCACGAGACCGTGTACAACTCCATCATGAAGTGCGATGTCGACATCAGAAAGGACCTGTACGCCAACACTGTCCTGTCCGGTGGTACCACCATGTACCCCGGTATCGCCGACAGAATGCAGAAGGAAATCACTGCCCTGGCTCCTTCCACCATCAAGATCAAGATCATCGCTCCCCCCGAGAGAAAGTACTCCGTATGGATCGGTGGTTCCATCCTGGCCTCTCTGTCCACCTTCCAGCAGATGTGGATCTCCAAACAGGAGTACGACGAGTCCGGTCCCGGAATCGTCCACCGCAAATGTTTCTAAACATCGCGCAACTCTATTCTTTTGCTTTGGTTTATCAAAGCTTCATTGTGCACCATCTTTCAATGCTTTTGTACATAGACATCATCACCTTTGGCCATTTACATCTAAGGCTTTCACAAACTCAAGGTTGTTTTCGGGAATTCTGATTTTACGTCTCAAATGGTAGATTAGTAAAACTTGAACTTATTATTAGGACATTTATTTTTTAAGACATAGGTATAGGTAGGTATCTTTTTTTTATATCGGTCCATCTTTCCATTATTTATTTATATTATACATGAAATATAATGAACTTTTATATGATAAGTACTAATATAATAACTGATTTCTTAATTTTCTCTCATTTCTTTACCTAAGTTCTTCAATTATGTACATCGGATTCATATTTCTTGATATCGATTACATAGATGCTACGCGGCTAAGCCTGTAGTAGTGCAGTTAATTTAGGCATGGCCGCCTGTTGACAAGTTCAGACAGTGGCAGAATTCCATCTAATGTTGTCTGCCCATAAGAATGTCAAAATAAACAAAAATAAATACATTTATTTTTTTCTCTTACGATTTGGGACAAGGACAGGCACTCTTGGCTAAAAATGTAAAACAAAAATTAAATTTGATGTGTCCCACATCTTTTTTTTACTTTCTATTACATATAAGGTATAGAAAGTATTTTTACTTTTCAACTTGATTGACACACAAGTGATAGATAGTGTGCAAAAAATGAAAAAATAAATAAATAATAATAATAGGTACCTCAAATTATTATGATCAAATAATAATAATAATACTCTTTAGTGAAAGGTTACCACCAGGCGAGGTTAATACTCAAAGCATTTTCTACCACCTAACTCTCAGAGTCTTATTATTATGTGGTCACAAACTCAAATTAATGTGGAAAAATTCGTGCACTGGGTGGGATCAAATCTATGTTTGATCCATAGATAAATCCACAGATAGATCTAGCCCATGGATAAATGTCTGTACCATTTAAATAAGTGAGAAAATATATGATAATACATAATAATAATAATAGCAACCAACCTCAACGATGAGGTTAAACAACGTCGACCCTGCTTCAGCGGGATAAGACAGAGTAAAAGAAGAAGAAGAAGAAGAAGAATAATAGAAAACATCTTATTCTAATTAAATGTGGACTCCGGTGCCTCCGAACCCTTTCAAAGTGCCTTCAGACTATTCAGAGGGATCGGTGATTGGCCCTAGCTCCAGAGACATCTTATTCAATATCTTTTCATAATTTAAAATTTTTTATTTACAAGTCGCCTAAGCCAGGGTCGATGGCGCGTTGAATGCACCGGTTCTCGTAGGATCACCGAAGTTAAGCAACGTCCAGCCAGGTGAAGACTTCGTGATGCTGGCATTCCGGCCTAACCTAGGCTGGGTGAGGTCAATGTGGGTGGCAGGTTTGTAAGTTTCCTGCGGTTAACCAATGACTGAATTTAAACGTTGATTAAATCTTATGATTACTGTGACAATGGCGCTCTTAGTGTCATTGCCAGCCACTTTAGAAAAAAAAAAAATTGTATGGGAAAGCGCTCAACGGGCAGCCCAGATCAGTGTACGATTAGTTCAATGGTAAGGTAGTCACAAGGAATTCTCAAATTTAAACCTCAGAGCCGAAAAAAAAAAAAAAAAAAAATGATTTGGTTACAGTTATTTGTACACCTTTGTTGACCCAGCACCTAAAATGGAAAGTATTGAGTCACTTCTCACCCATCAGAGGTTAGGCATTCTACGGGCTGGATAAGCTACAGCACAGAAATAACTTTTTTATTATTCATCCTATTTTGTTTTGTAAAAAATAAGTGTTTCACAGTCATTTTTTATTTCGTAGTCATGAAACAGGACTAACAGGAGCTACTGTAGACAGTGTAGACGTTTGTGGTCTGTGTTGTAGCCATTTTTAATAGGTATCATTTGACATTTTTTAAAGTCGAATAATACAGGTGTGTTACTCGACAAATCTTTGAATTCACAAATGATTCATGCAAGTTATATTTAGAGAAATAGAGAAGGTCTTTTTAAAAATGTTTATTTCAAAATTCCCCAAAAATTTATTACAACTTAAAAATAATAATAAGACAATTAAAAATGATAAAAACACAATAAAAATTGATAATTTGAAATAGTGAAATGAAATACGTGATTAACAGTAATTTAATCAACGATTGATTAATTAAACAGATAGGAAATAAATTAATGAAAATAACTTGAGAAATAATAATAAAAACACGTAATATTCTGCTCGATGCAGAAGAACAATAATTATACGCACAAGATCTGCGATGGATCGGGAATTGGCTCAGACTGACTAACTAGCTACGATGCAAGCGAGTGCACCGTGAGATATGCTGACTCAGGTGTGCTAAGTCAGCAGTTAGGCTCGCATAACTCCTCCCTCATTAGAATTTGGCACCCCCTGGAAGTGTTACATTATGGTCTGTTTGGCCAGAAGAAAAGTTCTTAGATTGAACATTGTGATTGTGTTGGATAGGTGCTAAGTTTTGATCAATAGAATGAGAATGAGAGAGTGCTTGATTAGAGGTAGGAATATTCCTAAGACAAGGAATGAAGCGAATTTTGTTTAGTAATATATACAAAATAATGGATAATGTTAGGACCAAAGTTATACAGTTTAGAATTTGCCATTGGGAAGAGTTTTCAATAGGAGACGGTGATACATTCGATTCTGGCATCAATTGATTGAGATTGATGTCATTAATCTTAAGGTTATTTAATTTAATCTTAGTATTTGATAAGTTTTTCATTTTACTTATATCTAGATTAACATTATTCAAAATAGTTGGTTTTCCGAAGGATTCCAGTTTAAAATTGATCTTTTCGTTTCGGAAAACCAAGTTATCTCTATCTAATTCTATTAAGTAGATCCCTTTAATTTCTTTGATTTCTACTCCATGTGAGGATTCAAATTTTAATGTTTCTTGAATGGGAAAAACTGCTAAGTATTGGTTTATTTCAGGAATAAGTTGGATATGATTTTCTGATATGTCTAAGCGAGTTTGTTCACAGTTATTTGCATTTTCATGTAAAAGAATTTCAGATTCGCAATTATTGAGATTATTATCAAGGTCCTTTTGGAAGCATTGAAAGGGATTACTTAAAATACATGCATTATTTAAAGGTTTTACTGAGGAATGTGATTTAAGAAAGTATTTGCTGTGGGGAATAATTGTAGAAAATCCATTGTCATTGAGTGACGGTATAGACAAGAGAAAGTACAAGTCAAATATGGTGTCATAGTTTATAGGGAATGAGAGGAAGTAAACAATTTTCTTATCTTCTACTTTACAATTGACGGTCATGAGTTTTTGGAGGTCCGAAATGTTTTTTGGGTCTAGAGGTATTTGAAATTTCTCGTTAATGAGTGTTAAAATTGACACTAGTTCTTTATGTTTCAAAATGCTAGGGTGGTACGTTCCTATGCGACAAAAGGTTATAGAGTTTTCTATGTCTTGTAAGACGCTAAGTATTGTGTTATACAATAGTATTAGTTGGTTGCATAGGTCTTTAGCATATAGTATGTTGGGAATTTCTAGTTCTCTTTCTACAATGTTAGTTAGTTGCATTATTCTAGATTTTAGTAGTAGTTCGTTGTGTTCTATATTTTTTATTGTTTCGTCGAATCTCTTAACAGATTCTTTGTTGAATGTATATTGTAGGTTAAGCTGTTTTTGAAAATTATTAGAGTTTGTTGTTAAGTCATTTAGTATTTTGTCAAAATGTTCACCGTCTGTGGAATCTAAGTTACCTGTGATTGATTTAATTACTGAGCCTATACCATTGAATAAGGCTCGTTTAGATCGTTCTCGTTCTGGAATGATATTAGTTAGTTTTTCTTCAATAGAGGTTTGTAAATGGGAAATAATTTTGTTGTAATTTTCTAGATCTCTTTTGAATGAGGATTTATTGGCAATGACGTCCTGTAAGAAATTATGTTGAGTTTCTAGATCTTGTAGTTCTTCTATTATTGGTTTGAGGTTGTAATAGTGTGTGATAGTATGAGTGTTCTTCTGCAATCTTGCTGTACCCATATTGATGGGTAGAATCCCGGAATTCTTCGTTAAGTTCCGGAGGTTGGCTCCCCAGGCTCCTTGGAGGGACCTGAAACATATTGTTTGGGTCTTTTAATATTTGATAAGTGGATTCTTTCGGAGGTGTTGTGGTGAGTTGTTTTTATGTTTGCTGTTTTTAGCTCTTTGTTTACACTATCTAATTCTTCTTTTTTATATTTATTTTTTGTTTTGGATTGTTTTTGTTTGTTTTTCACAAAAACGTTCTGTGGGATCTCGGGTAGGGGTTCTCTTTTTTCGTTTATTTTCTTGATGATCTTATCTTTGTTCGTTTGAATTGTTTCATTGATGGTTTCATATAGCACTTTCATCTTCTCCTTGTGGTTATTCACATAGTTTGTAGCCATCTGACGATCAACATCGGCTTCTACAGGATCGTTGGTTTCAAAATGACCAGTGATGACATGGATTGGTCGTAGCTTGGTAACTGTGTGTATTGTATTATTGTACGCTAGGATAGCGTATTTTACTTTTGTGCGGGTTGACTCATTTTCGAATTCCTTCCTATTGTTGAAAATCCGAATGTGCTCGATTAGGGTCGAATGGAATCGTTCAACAATTCCATTGGATTCCGGGTGTTGAGATGAGTTAAAGTGGACATTAACTCGGTGAAAGGAGAGAAGTTCTTTAATAATTGTATTTTTAAATTCTCCACCGTTGTCCGTAATTATTTGAGTTGGTAATCCGTGGTTAGAGAAATATTCAATAAGTTTATCTGCTATTTCTATTGCTTGAGTTGATGTTACTGCATATGCTTGTGCAAATTTAGAGAAAGAGTCCACGAGTGTTAAGAACTTGGTGCCGTCTAGAGTTATAGTGTCCATGTGTATTATCTCGAACGGTTTGGTGGCAGTTGGTGTATTGTTTAAAAATAATTTCATTGGTTTTCTGTCATATTTTGCTACCTGACAAGGTTCGCAATTATTTATCATTTTCTGTATCATTTGTTGCATGTTCGGCCAGTAGTATAGTTCTTTGAGTTGGTCATATACTTCTTTACTGCCTCTATGATTCGTTATTCCTTCATGATATCTAGTGATTATGTCTTCCTTTTGTTTGTCGTTCGTTATATCTTTGAGAAATTTTGTACATTTAACAAGGTTAATTTCGGAATCTTTGAAATTGGTTTGCAGAACTCTGGATAGGACTTCATACAGTGGTGATTCAAAATAAATGCAGTATTTTATTTTTGGTGCAATATAGGTTTTAAGAAAAGCTTTGAGGTGATTTTCAGTATTATTTTTAGGCACTTCAACTACGAGTCTTTGTTTGTCTTTGTGAAGTAATAATTTTTTAACAGGTTTAGGTGGTGTTGATACTTCTCTTATAATTATTTGGTTTCTATTTGTGTTTAGTGTTTCTTCCGTGATAGGAATTCCAATAATTGGGTTTTCGTCGCTAGAGTGAATGGTGTTTATATCTTCACTGGTATTATTTACAATTGATTCTTCTGTTTTGTTGGTATTAACAGCTTGGGTGTCTTCAGTCTCATGTTTGTCATTCGGTATTTCTGTATTAAGTTCTTGAGCAAAGGCGGTGTAGTAGGAGGCTGCATCTGTGGCTAGCTCGTTGTCTGCAGGTGACAAGGTTGCCGGATCTTCTGTAAGTCTTTCATACGTTTGGTTCACGAAGTCGTCCAAGTCTTCTATGTCTTCAAGACATTGGTCTAGATCGGGTTGGGCGGCTGTAGATAGATTGTCATCGTTCCTTTGGTTTCGTTCTTCGCTCATCTTTCGCCTCGTGTCGTGAATAAAGCGTTGTATAGCATTTAGTTCGTTATACTCCTTCTGGTTTGTTATCTCGTTTGCATTTAATTCAATCCGAGAAAGTGCGTCTGCGTTGGAATTGAGACATCCTTTCTTATATATAATTTCGTACTCGTATTCTTCGAGTTTTAGGCGCCATCTTACCAATTTCGAACTGGGTTCTTTTAGGGAGAAGATCCACTGTAATGGTCTATGATCGGTGATGATTTTAAACTTGCGTCCGTACAAGTAAGGCCTAAAGTATTTGGTGGCCCATACGATACCGAGTAGCTCCTTTTCTATCGTACTATAATTTTGTTCAGATTGATTCAACGTTCTACTGGCATATGCTATAGGTCGATCTTGTCCTACAGTTCCTTGAGAAAGTATTGCTCCCAGGGCCAGGTTACTTGCGTCAGTGGTGAGAATAAACTCCTTTGTAAAGTCTGGATATTGTAGTATTGGTTCATCCACTAAGAGATTTTTGCACATTTCGAAGCATTCTTTATATTCTAAATCATTTATGTCAATTCGTGCATTCTTCTTAAGGCACTTTGTGAGAGGTTTTGTAATTTTGGCAAAGTCCTTTATAAATTTCCTGTAGTATCCAAGTAACCCAAGGAATCCTTTGATTTCTTTGGTAGTTTTAGGGATTGGGTATTTTTTTATGGCTCTTATTTTTTCAGGATTCGGTTTTACTCCTTCGGGAGTGACAATGTGTCCTAAGTATGCAACTTCCCTTTTTAGGAATTCTGACTTGTCGAGTTGGATTTTTAGTCCAGCATCTCTAAGGCGGTTGAATATTTGTTTGAGGTTGTTAATGTGATCTTGTAGGCTGACGCTAAAGACGATAATGTCATCGAGGTACACGAGACATATGGTGTTCACGAGTCCTCTTAGAATTTGGTCCATTACTCTTTGGAATGTTGCCGGTGCGTTCTTTAACCCAAAAGGCATTCTTAGGAATTCATGATGTCCAAGTTCGGTGCTGAACGCCGTTTTTTCAATACTATCCTGTTCGATTTCAATTTGGTGAAATCCTGATGCAAGGTCAAGTGTCGTGAAGTATTGGCACTTGCCTAGTTTGTCCAATAAATCATTAATATTTGGCAGTGGATATCTGTCACTCACAGTTTTTTCATTTAGTCGTCTATAATCTACGACTAGACGCCATTTTTGCTTTCCGGATGCGTCTTGCTTCTTTGGCACGATCCAGATTGGTGAATTCCACGGTGAAAAGGAGTGCCGGATTATTCCTTGATCTAGCATTTTTTCCACTTGATTTTTTACCTCTTCTTTGTGTACTTCCGGGTATCGATATGATTTAGTGTAGACAGGGTCTTCATCTTTTGTTCTAATACAATGTTTGATCTTATTAGTAAATGTTAGATCATTGCCTTCAATGTGAAATATGTCTGCGTATTGGTCCAGTAGCAGTTTAATTTTTTCCTTTTCTTCAGGGTTCATGTGGTCGCTTCTGATTAGTTCAAAGGTGAATTGGTTCGCATTTTCATACAGGATGTTCATATTAGATTCTGGAATGTTTGATGTTGTGAATGGTTTTAATCTTAGGTTTGGTTTCAATTTCATGTCTTGTTCCTGTTTTGAACGGTTGATCACGGTGCAGAGGGCCTTGCCGTCTTTTACTGTTGCAATCCCTTCTTGAATGAGCATGTGACCGGATTCTGATTTGGTTTGTGGAATGAAAGCTTCACCATTAGTTATATTTGAAACGTTTAATTGAATCACTTGTTCACTTTCGGGTAAAATACGGATTGTGTTCAATTCGATATTAGTATCGCGGAGTTCCATTGGAATTTCTGTATACTTGTTTTTGAGTGTATTATTAGGTATGTCTACAGTTAGTCCAAGTTTTTCTAGAGTATCCATTCCTAGTAGACAATCGAAATAACTATGAAAGTTAAAAATATGGAATTTCAGGTCAGTTTTAATTTTGAAAATTTCAGGAGATGGAATTTTAATACTGTATTTTTCGTTACTTACTCCGTGTGCTGTACAAATTTGGAAGGGATCTGGTCGTATGTATTTGTTGAAGAGCTTCTTAGCAATTTCTGGTTTGATAAAGGATTTTGTGCTTCCAGTGTCGATCAAAGTTTTCAGGTTGTGTTCGGGTAATGTTAAGTATGGTAATTTATTTTCGTGATTAGTCAGGTTCATTAGAGTTCCTGAGTGTCCGAGGCTTTGTTGCGAAAATCCGCAGCATCGCTTTCGTAATAATCTACATTGTTTGTGATGTCTGGGTCGTACTGTTCAGATGTTTGTTCAGTAGTATCATAAATTTCATTTTCTGGTTCTTGTTCGATGTTGTGGAAGTTTGTGTTGTTACGTGTTGTCTGTGCGCTCATTGGGACAGGTTTGGGTAGTGAGTTGGTAGGTTTTGAATTCCACACATTTTGAGAGGAGTTGTTTGGTCTTGACCAGTTGTTGTTGTTGTTATTTCCCCAAGTATTATTAGGTCTTGATTGGTTGGGAGATTGTTGGAATGGGCGATTTGAATTAGTATTGTTTGATTGGTTGTTGAACCGATTGTTGGAGTTATTGTTAGGGAAGGATCGGTTCATGGGGGGAATGTAACGGTTGTTATTATTGTTACCATTTGTTTTTTGATTTTGTTGATATTGTGATGTGTATTTGTTGTTTGGTTGGTTAGTATATTGTTGGCCTAGGTTTCTTTTTGTTGCATCTATCTGGAAGTCGTTTGTCAGTATATTTAGTGCAGCGTTGAGATCGGCGGGATCTCTTGTTCTCATTAAAGAACCGAGAGGTTCTTTCAAACCTTTGAGGAACGTCCTCAACCCTACTTTGGCCACATAGTTTTTCACGTGTTCCGCGCCTTCAATCGCATGAGTATTGATGTAACTCGAATGAAGATTAATATGCTGTTGAATTTTTTGATGAAATTCGAAAGCTGTTTCGTTGAACTGTCGCATATTGCACAGTTCTAATGTGAGGGTATAACAATCGCGTTTGTCCCCGTACGTATTTAACAATGCTGTTTTTAGTTCGTCCCATGTAGTAATGTTGTATGTACTCAGATTTATTTTGGCATCACCCTTTATCTTTGCCTTCAGTGAGTTCATAAGATAGATGTTTTGGAAGTCATTGACGTCCGTGGCATTATAAAAATGCTTGACAAGGCTTTCCGAAATGGAAAGAAATTCCGATAAGAGTTCAACTTCTCCAGTGAACTCTGGCACCATTCGAAGGTGGTCATTTTTTAATTCAGGCATTTTTGGGCTTGAATTTAGACTAAAACTTGAAAATAGTTTGATAAGATCGTCTTGAAGATGATCGTCTGTGTTATAATCGTATCCGCAGTATAGATCGTCTGACGGAAATGATCGTATACTGTCGGAATCAGAAGAGGATGCCGTTTTGAAAAGTAATTCTAGATCAATTAAAATAAAATAAAAATGGAAAATGTAAAACCTTCAAATAATATTAAAATCTTACAATACAAGAAGGATAATCAGCATCCTTGATTGAATTTGGATATCTGGAGAAGAGCCGGATGAGCAATTGCGTTGCGACAGGATCCTTGAGCGATTCAGGGGTTGTCGGTGTTTGTCTCGATCCGTGGGTTGTAGTATTCGCAAGATGAGTCAGGGACAGATGAAATTGTGGGGTAGTTATTCAAGTTTCTGATGTTAAATAAACACTTGGTTTTCAAAGTTAAATTTTTTATTATTTTGGGGATAGGTTCGATAGGATATCTTGGAAAATATGCGCTTTTCCAGAAGAATATCCTACTTTCGACTGCGCCAGTTATATTTAGAGAAATAGAGAAGGTCTTTTTAAAAATGTTTATTTCAAAATTCCCCAAAAATTTATTACAACTTAAAAATAATAATAAGACAATTAAAAATGATAAAAACACAATAAAAATTGATAATTTGAAATAGTGAAATGAAATACGTGATTAACAGTAATTTAATCAACGATTGATTAATTAAACAGATAGGAAATAAATTAATGAAAATAACTTGAGAAATAATAATAAAAACACGTAATATTCTGCTCGATGCAGAAGAACAATAATTATACGCACAAGATCTGCGATGGATCGGGAATTGGCTCAGACTGACTAACTAGCTACGATGCAAGCGAGTGCACCGTGAGATATGCTGACTCAGGTGTGCTAAGTCAGCAGTTAGGCTCGCATAACTTGCATGGATGAAGGCTTGAACATCCTCAAAAGAACCATTTCAAGTGTGATGATGGAAAACTTTCTCAACGGCTTCATTTCTAATCATGTCGAATATGGAAGGACGCCACATTAGGAACCTAGGAATTCGTAGGCGCTACCACTCAACTGAGGTCTCATATCATTTTGTGTTAGAACTGAAACCCTGAGTGATGGATTAAGATCCACCTAATTATTTGGGAGCAGGTACTTATTGATAAGTAGTGTTGCGATAGTAGGTGCTTTGGTCAGATCAATTATTATTACCTAGTAAAAATCAAACTCTAAAGATGGTTACACCCTACAGTAACACTTTTCGAGCTCAACTATGGAATTCTTCAATTTCTAAGGACCATGTAGTAGCAATGTCTAGTGTTAATAAAAGCAAAAAGAGAATGCCGTAGGCATTAGCACCTCCCTATAATAATTTTAACAGCACAATAATTTCAACTTTGTTTCTTGTAAATTGTATATACCTACTTACTATATTTTGTAAATAAAACTTGATTAAATCTGTTTAATAATAATAATAATTGTAAAGAAAATTTGAAGTTATTGGATATGCGACACTCTGTAGAAACAACTATCCAGAAGAGTGTGATCCTGCAAACTTGTCATCTTGTGCGGAAATTTTTAAACAATTAATTTTAACATACTAGTTATAGTTTTAGTGAGATGGACTGAAATGTCTCCTCAATATTAACTTAGAAGCAAAAACCTATCTCCCTCGAAAAAATAATATTGTCGAATCAAATCAAATCTAGTGTGAGTGTAGGCAAGTGACTATTCTCCATCAAGTGTCATCAAGCATTCATGGCTCAATGGTAAACATGTGGTACTCTTGATTCATGAGTCTTAGGTTCAAACCCTGGGCTCGGCAAAAAAATAATAATCAGCTTTAGATATTAGGGAAAAATAAGATATTAGGATATTAAAGATACGTAAAAGTCCTATAATTCTGCGCTATCCACTAAAATTGTGATATAATAACACTTAGAAACACACTATTATTATTGTCCGACGAATAATCCGACTGTCGTGAGTAGACGCCTTATCATGCGTTCGCTACCTTGATTAAATATAATATAGGTTGATGTAGGCTATTATGATAAAAAACACACCGATAACAAATATTTTTCTTCCATTAAAATATCATTCACTTTTACAATAGTGAATTGTAAATGATGAAAAGTTTGAGATTAGCGATGTGATGTTTCTATCCATTAGGGTATATCTAGTTACCTATCTAAACTAATAGTTTTTTGCAAATTTTAATAGCATTAAAGAAAAAAAAATTTAATAGATAAAAAAAAGTTGAACCACCAATTATGGACGCATTACTTCCTCATAAAACTCGTGAGTTCCATTTAAAAAATTTAGTTCCATTATCAGATTTTAGTCTGAAATAAATAAATAATTGGGGCAAGGACTCTGAATGTTACAGACCTCTCTTTAAATAAAAATTCATTAAAATAAAAAAATTAAAGAATTGATTTTTAAAGAGTTTTGAGACTGAGTTTTCTAATAAACACCTAATACCTATATTAAATACTTACCTATTTATATACGAGTTGACTTAATTTTTAATAAGCCCTACCCTACATCCTACACAATTATATCTCCGAAATAACTAAAGATAAACTTTATTTTTACTATCTTATCTGTTTGCAGGGTTTTCAATAAAATCCTTACAATTAAACCTACAAGTTTATCCTCAAGCTTGAAAAATTAGTTTTATTTCTACATTCAAATAAAAAGAATAGACCATGCCAAAGTTGCATAGATTACGAAATGTCCTACATAGCTACATAATGTTATGAATTTTCCATATTAATCACCCTTTTGTATTTACAAAAATAAGCACGAAAACTACTTAAATATACCAGGGCCCCGTTCCAAAAAGCTTTCTCACCTCGTTAATCCCCGAATCTCCCTTGCAGCTGCACTCTGATTGGGTTTTTTGGGTGAACAACACTTCTGATTGGTTTATTTGAACGGAAATTGACGGTTAAAAATGACCAAATCTCATTTTTAACCGTTCCAGAAACACTCTCCATTCTCGAAATCCCCGAATCTCTGTTTCAACGGTCACAGAACGCATTGGTTATTGGGTTCAAATTAACCAATCAGAGTGCGTTGTGTTTATGCATTTATTTAATAATAATAACACTCTTTAGTGGAAGGTAACCAACTAACCACTGGGTGGGATTCGAACCGACGGATCCCAACGCCACCAGGATTACCAGACTAGCGCGTTAACCACTTGACCACCAGTGCGTGATCAGTAGTGCTCCACTCGTAAAAGCTTCTAGACATTCCGGGCCGTATCAGTGATAGACATTATAATATATTTTCTTCATCGAGGTTATTATTTATTCACAAGTCCAGGCCTGGCCAAAGTTTACACAGAAAGTGGACTCTGATTCTTTCGGCATCCCTGATAACAGAACTTTTGACTCCTGGCATGAATACCTTCAGTTCAATGAAGCAGTTCGTAGGAAGTTACAGGTAAACACAACAAATATTCCACTAAAAGTCAATAATGAAAAAATAAAAGACTCGAATAAATTGCAAACTAAAGTTGTTGCTGAATAATTCAGTGTTTAGAAAAGAGTGAGAAGTACCTAATATCTATAAGAAAAAATATTGAAAACATTGAACATTATAAAATATTACATTGAATATTATAATATATCATTTTATTTAAGAAGTTAGTTTTAAATTATACACTTTAATCAGACATTTTTTTAGTTTTAAATCTGTGTCACTAAGTAATTCTCTGAAATGGCGCTGATATCAAGAGGCCCCCGAATGAGTAGTAAGTACGAGTTGCATTTTACTATAGTATTAAGGGCGAAATTAATAGACAAAATCTATAACTTAAGTCTTTGCTTAGCATCGGTTTTCCCTATCAATCCAAACAGTATGCGGATATTTCTAAAAACAGGTGCCGCTCCCCGAAATCACGCTAGATGCAAATCTAGCTAAATTAAATCGCAATTAATTGCTACAGAGAGTACGCAATCCAAGACTTAGCGGCACGGAGGAATTACAAAAACGTGTCTATTTAACGCTAGGGGCGGAATTATTAGACGTTTTTGTAATACCTCTGTGGCGCTAAGTCGCGAATTGCGTACTGTATGTAAGATAGGGAAAACCGACGCTTAGCAGTGACTTGTGATATAGAATTTGTCTAATAATTTCGCCCTACGTATATAAAAATTTAAAACGACCTTGGTAGCTTGATCAATAAGGCGGCGTTTTCGGAGGTCGGTGGTTCAAGTCCCATGTTAAGCAAATATTTAGTAAAGCGTGTTTGAGTAATAGTGATATCACGATTGCGATTAACACGTAGACGACCGGGTGTACCACCGGTGGTACACGAACGTTCGTACGGAATGGACCGGGTGTACCACCGGTGGTACACCCGGTCGGATAGCCGTATTATCACCCGTCCCATAAGAGAATTCACGAAAAACCATGCCGGTCGTCGAAGTGATAGAATGATGATAATTTGAACTATATTTTAAGATTAAAGGCGAAATTAATAGACGTTTTTGTAATACCTTTATGGCGCTAAGTCACAAATTGCGTACTGTGTAAGATAGGGAAAACCGACGCTAAGCAATTACTTAAGTTATTGATATTGTCTATTTATTTCGCCAGCATCCTTGGCTCACTACCAGATAGATGCTGTCCAGATGAAAGAAATTTTTACTTATAAATGTTATCATCTTGTTGATTTAAAATAAAAATATAATTTTGCTCTCAACCTCAAGATTTTTGATTCTTAATTAGGGAGCATTTTGTATTCATTTTTTTTTTAAAGATGAGTGTTTCACAGCCTTTTTCATTTCGTAGCCATAAAAAAGGAGCTACTGTAGACGCTTGTGGTCTGTGTTGTAGCCTGCCCAATCTGCCCATCCCTTAGTATGCCTTTCCTCTGATGGGCGAGAAGTGACTATGTAGATAAGTACTCTTTAGTGGAAGGTAACCACCAGGCGAGGTTAATGCTCCAAGCATTTCCTACCACCTAACCCTCAGAGTTACTATTATTATTATCTATGTGGTCACAAACTCAAATTAATGAGGAAAAATTCATGCACTAGGTGGGATTCGAACCAACAGATCCCTTCGCTACCTGGATTACCAGACTAGCGCGTTAACCACTTGACTACCAGTGTATCAAATAGATTAACTACCTGAATCATGGATAAATAGATAATTGAAAACTCGTAAAGCCTCAAACTTGTCCCCTAAAATTGTCCATCTTGGTTAGTTTTAACACAGGGAAAATCACAACAACAATAACAAATTCATTTTTCTTTCTACATGCTTTTGAAGGTAATAAAGGTAGCCAATGTAGCCGCATATTGGATAGTTTGTTATGGGACAGATTTATCACCCATGAGAGATCTACGTTATGACGTCTCCAATACATCTACGTTATGACGCCTCCATTATAGTAGTCACCATGGCAGAGTGTTTTAGCGCGCTAGATATTGCACGCATGGTGACCTGGGTTCGATTCCCAGCAGAGCAGCAATTTTTCTGCTCTGTACATGGAATTTTCGGGGTCCACTCATACCTCGAGAGGAAAAATGAGTAGTTACTTGTATGAGTAACGACCGCAGTGGCATTACCAGAGTAATAAGAAATAAATATAATAGAATAATTCGAAATGTGAAGGAGGCTCTTAGTAATGCTGCGCTACCCACAAAAATTGTGAAGAGGCCTTGTGCTTCACCACAAATAAAATCATACTTACAGATCTACGTTATGACGTCTCCAATACATCTACGTTATCACGTCTACATTACATCTACGTTATGACGTCTCCATTACATCTAATATTCTAATACGTTATGACGTCTCCATTAAATCTACGTTATGACGTCTCCATTACATCTACGTTATGACGTCTCCATTACATCTACGTTATGACGTCTCCATTACATCTAATACGTTATGACGTCTCCATTACATCTAATACGTTATGACGTCTCCATTACATCTACGTTATGACGTCTCCATTACACCTACGTTATGACGTCTCCATTACATCTAATACGTTATGACGTCTCCTTTACATCTAATACGTTATGACGTCTCCATTACATCTACGTTATGACGTCTCCATTACATCTACGTTATGACGCTGACGTCTCGCCCACATTTGGCAACATATTCATTCATGTTCCTAACCATTGAAATATAATATGTAATATTTTTCCCTACTATTTTATGCACGAATAAAAAGGTAAATTTTCTGTTTTTCTTCTTCTGAAAACTGGGCATTCTGTTGTGCATACGCATAGTAATGAGTAGGTAGACAACTTATTATGCAATTTGGCTAGAAGCTAGAAGATATCTGATAAACAAGTTAGTAGGAAACCAGCAATCTGTCGAGGAACATAAACAAGAACCAGTGTTTTTCCAATACAATCATCATAGGTCTTTATCATTTATACAGTGTGTTCATAAAGTATAGGACAGTTGATTAACTTTTGCAATTACCTATCATGTTTTTCCAATACAATTATCATAGGTCTTTATCAAGTAGGTATACAGTGTGTTCATAAAGTACAGGAACAGCAGAATAACTTTTGCATGATTAAAGCTGGAAAGTTCAAATTTAGAAAGTAGACATGTGTTAATACTTCTACGTTTTTATAATTGAAATTTCACGGGTGGCCACAGTTTGATCAACTCTCAAATCTTAAATGAGACAAACCGGTATGTGGTTTTATCAAAAGTAGGTATTTCACAACAACAACAACAACGAAAAACCGAAATTTTTATCGCTCACCATTTCAAAATAAAAGTTATTAGTAAATTTCAACACTCAAAATAGCAACAAAACTTTAACTGTTCAAAACGTACACAGCTGTTGCTGGACTTTCATGATCACCCTGTATACAAATAGGTAGGTAATATTTTTTTTTTTTTTCTGACCCCTTTTTTTGAGTCCTTGAGTAGATTATTATTTTTCAATTATCAAATTTAAATATGTTCACTGAATTCAAGTGATTCATCTAATTTTTTTTAATACAACTATTATTAAATTTAATCGTGCATTTGTACTATTGGTAGTCAAGTAGCTAGTCTGGTAATCCAGGTAGCGTAGGGATCTGTTGGTTCGAATCCCGCCCAGTGCATGAATTTTTCTTCATTAATTTGAGTTTGTGACCACATAATAATAAGACTGAGGGTTAGGTGGTAGAAAATGCTTTGAGCATTAACCTCGCCTGGGGTTACCTTCCACTAAAGAGTGTTATTATTATTATTAATACACCACATAATAGGTACCACCGGTGGTACACCCGGTCGTCTAAGTGTTAAATATCAAAGCTTATTAATTAACACCTGCCAGAGTCGATCGCACGTTGAATGCACCGGTTCTTGTAGGATTACCGAAGTTAAGCTATGTCCAACGAGGTGAAGATTTCGTGATGCTGCCATTCCAGCCCAACCTAGGCTGGGTAAGTTTAATAAGGGTAGCAGAGGTTTGGGAGTTTCCTGCGAAAGGAGGGTAACGCCCTCGTTGAGCATGCAGTTGAAAACGACTTTAAACAACAACAACAAAAATGAACACCTAATACAGAATAATAACAATAAGAAACGGTCTCTACAAATAGAACGCTATTACACATTCAAATACCAAAATTAATCGGATGTAGATATTTTTTTTTTTTTTTTGAAAAGGTAGATGTGCCCTGGAATCGCTTTCGCATTACTTCGGGAAAATTCACCTTTACATCAGAATTTCCGAAAACGGAAAAGCTCGGTCAGAACTTTCCGCTCCGGCCGGGATTCGAACCCGCAACCTCTGGGTCAGCAACCAATGCTCTTAACCACTGAGCCACGTAAGTCGGCTCAGTTGGTATACCCACTGTTTGTAAGCAAGCTGATGTCATGCAAGCTTTGTATGTTCAAGATCCGCTGTTCCGTAACTTAATTTAAAATTGCGCCATCAGCAATACGTATAACTTACTCTTTGGACAAAATTTTGTTGAGATCTGTTCAGTACTTTCTCATATTTGCTTTCGGAAAAATAAAAATCAGATAAGCCAGCGTCGATGGCATGTTGAATACACCGGTTCCCTTCAGAACACCGAAGTTAAGCGACATCCAGCGAGGTTAAGACTTGGATGGGTGACCATTCAAATTCTAATTCTCGTGACGCTGGCTTTTCCCGGCCCCACTCAGGCTGGGTGAGGTCAATGTGAGTAGCAGGTTTGTGAGTTTCCTGCGAATGGAGGGTAAAACCCCCGTCGTGATATGACCATGGCAGTTGAAAGCGACGTTAAACCCCACTTAAAAAAAAAAAAAACAGATAGACACAACCGAAGTTTGAACAATTTTTAGTGGAAGGTAACCACTAGGCGAGGTTAATGCTCAAAGCATTTTCTACGACCTATCCCTCAGAGTCTTATTATTATGTGGTCAAAACTCAAATTAATGAGGAAAAATTTATGCACTGGGTGGAATTCGAACCAACGGATCCCTACGCTACCTGGATTACCAGACTAGCGCCACTTGCGGATCCCTATTATGGAGTGACTATTTATTAACAAACAAGCTTTATTTATAAATTTTATATACAATGAACATTATAATTACAAAATGAATATAAACAAAGCCTTATCACCAAAGGTGGTGATAATGCCTTCGACATTCTCTTCAATTGTTTAAGCCAGCTTTGATGGCAGGTTGAATACAGTGAAATTTAGCAACGTCCAGCGAGGCTGAATTATGATGGGTGGCCTCTATGATGGGTGATGCTGGCTATTCTCAGCCCCACTCAGACTGGTTGAGGATAATTTGAGTAGGTAGTTGATTTGTGAGTTTCCAGCCATCAAAGGCTAAATCCACTGATGTCGGCGTGATATGACCATGCAGTTGAAAGCAACCACTAAACTTGACTACCAGTGCACCTTTCTACCATCTATTAGGACAATGGTACCGAAGATGTTTGACAAGTACGGATTTGGTAGTTTCCCGTGTTCTCTAGGGTCAAAGTCTACTTATTTTGTGTTTATTTACACAACACTAGGGTCAACGATCATTGAAACATAAATGCTCTCTGTGTGTACCGAAAACTATAAAACCCATCAAATGCAATTATTATAACTCAAACAATTCCTAATTATAAATGTTCAAATATATTCCGGTCATTATCTGATTAATGAAAGGTCCCTTTATTTGTCCTTTAACCGCATCAATTATTTCGTGATAAGGAATTTTTCGTTGCAACTTAAGATGCCTTGTCTTCAGAATCAGTTCACTAGTAATTGTCATTCTACGGTCGGTATGACAACTCGAAAGCTATCTACAGTGAGTCTACATAGCCGGTACAGCAATGGTAAGCGATTTCACTTTTGAATTTTACTGTCCCCTTTAGGAATATAGTAGATATGTCCCCTTAGGAATATTGTATATTCCTAAGGGGATATTCATTTACCACAATATATCCTTTGACTTTTCTTATAAGCTTTTTTTAAATCTACCATCATCCACATAATAAATAATTAATAAAAAGAATCGACTATATATTTGACATAAAAGTAATAAATTGCTATCAATATAAGAACCAAGATTTTTTATAACACATTCCAGTAAAGTGCTTCTAAATTTAGTTTTATTTCGTTTTGAAGCATAAAAAAAAATGCTTTGAAGCAAACAAAAAACATAACCACATACTTTCACCATTCACGAAAAGGCCATTTGCTAAAAGAATATTTTTTACCCAAAAATAACGGGGAAAAAAGAAATACTTTTACGAAAATTATTATTTTTTGGTTTCATACAGTGCAAAACAATTTTATGAACCTATGTAAATAAAAATTGCACTACAAAATTAAATAGTCGCTAAAATACAGGTTGTAACAGTTTTGAACTTTACACCCTACCAGTTCCACCCCTGATGAGTTTTTTTTTTCAATTTAAATGCTCATTAAGATCAACCTAATTCAGGCTTTAATTAGCAGGAATAAAAAATATGGCATTCCAATTAAAATTCGCGAGAAAAATTAAAAAATATGGCCTAAAGGCCAGAAGGGCCGGCCAAGACCCAAAATAAGTATGGCCACAAGATGGGCCATAAGGCACTACATGTCCTTAGAACTTTACAGAATTGAAAAATTCCATCGCGTTCAAAAGTTACGAACTTTTAAGAAACATATTATTATTATTGAACACTTTATTAGTACGGACATATATAAAACACAGATAATTACAAAGTAATATACCTGCAATATAAGAAGAAGTAAGAAGAGAAAGAAAAAAAAAATAAGAAAAAATTAATAAACATATACTATGTAATGTAAATGTAATGTAAAAAGCCTTTATTTGTACAATTAAATTTACACACAACATAAATACATAGTATATGGGCATCTTGTACAAAATCAGATTAATATCTGAGGCCTCCCCTTGTAAGGGGGCATCTGAACAATTGTTTTTAAGGATTTAAAAATTATAAATTTATAAATTTGAAGGAAAATAAATAATAAATGCTAAATGATAATAAATAAATGGCACAAACAAACCAACCATGAATAGGACATGAAATTGAAAAATAAAATAAAATTAATTTAAAGAATTTCTATCTCTTTCACACTCACTCACTCACTCCCTCTTCATAGTACTTCTACAATTGCAATTCTGCGTATCACTAGTTAAAAAAATACCCTATTATGTTTAGTTTTATAAAAAAGAAAGCTCATTCATATTACTTTAAAGATCATGGAACGCAGTACACACAAAGCTCAAAAAACACTTCTGAATCATGATGGAAAATTCAAAGTTGGCTGAATTTTAACAGAATTGGCGCGTGATTTGAGGTATAAATACACTGCTCTGGGATGTTTAACAGAGGGAAATTGATCATTCACAGTGGTCGGTCGGTGTGAACTTTTATGTGAATGGGGTTACGGAATCACATAGTTATCATGAGGAAAAATGAGAGAGGCTGCAACGAAAGCAGCAACCAGTGGTGTAATTATGGAAAAAGAATACACATGGAGAAAGACTCTACGCTACCAACAAAAAATATTTTTTTATTTTTAGAAGTAAAATTAAAAATATCATTTTTGTGTTTATCACAATCATGATATCAAAAACATAACAAATAGTGCCGAAAATTAACCTTGGGTAAAACTCGAAGATCCAACCTTAAGGTTACTATTATTATTAATACTTTATTATTATTTTATAAACAATTGGACAAAGCTTTATTTACATTTTTTTTTACAATGAACATGGTAACAATTTGTGAAATAAATATAAACAAAGACTGATCAAGGGTGGTGATACAGTTTGTAGTTTATTGATAAACGACAAACATGATACATTCTGCAACACAGGACATGAAATGAAAAGAACTCAAAAGAATAAGTATGTAGCGAACCAATGATACGCAGAATATTTTTTTACCTAATGATACGCAGAATTGCAATTGTAGAAGTACTCTAAATTCACAAAAGGGAAAACAGGGAAAAATTGAATTTTAGAAAAATATTGAACTTATGATTAAATATCTCTCTGGTCTTTCAATATTTTTTCATGCAACCAACTGCATTTCAAGGGAAATATGCATGACTATCCATACATGAAGTCAAAAATTACTTACTGGCTACCATTTCTTTAAAAACGTGCATCGATCTAAGTGACCTCTAGACCTGTGGGAAAAACAGCGATTTGGCCATAACTCTTTAACGAAGCAAAATGCCCCACTGCAAGTTTCGTTCATATGATAGTCCACGGTGGGCTGAACCTACCCTCAAAATATTTGCTCTGTATACGGGACACCCTGTATAGTTATATACAAATGTCCTAACTAAAGGGCGGAAAATATATTCATAAGTATCTATATAATTATATTCATAAAACAGACTGAATAATGCACTACGTTAGCTCCTTTAAAATCATATCATAATCAATAATCATATAGCCCTACTAGTGAAAAACTCGTGCATCTGTCGAGAACGTGGGTTTTATAAATCCTTGAATAAATGGGTTAAAGATCAATGTCTTACCTTAGTAATCGGATATCTAGGTACTTTCTAATGCCTGTATTATTATTATCATTATCTGATTTGGGTGCAGGGTTTTCAGTGAAAACCTAACAATTAATACTGCGACCTAATTAGATCTATTGTGACCGGTTGATTCTATTTGGTTTTAACGTCCTGATTGAGATAGATAGTCAGGACGGGGGTTTTACCCTCCATTCGCTGGGAATCTTACCAGCTACCGACATAATCTCGCCCAGCCTGGGTATGGCCGAAATGCCAGCCTCACGTGTTTGGAGGGAACAGAATTTTCTTCGAAAAGTCTGCTCCAACCGGGGATCAAACGGGGGATACATTCAGAGAGTTATGTTATTTGACGAAATTTTACGGTTGAAAGTCAGATATGGGGATATTGAGAGTGAAAACGTTATCTGGAATGAGGCCCTGGCTTATCTTAGCTGTAATCCTATTTGTTTTTTGTTTAGTTTTGTTTAAAAAAAAAAAAAAAAACAAACAAACAAATTAACAGGGTTCACCCAAGTTCAATTTTAACCCAATATTTCATAATTTGGCCCTTAGACTCTCCTGATTCTAACAAAGTAATTTTTATCGAATATTCGGATATTGTCAGAGTCACTGTGGAACAATATTTGCACTCCAGAGATAAGGCTTTCGAGAGCTTGGACATAAGGCCGTGCAAGTACGGTCACGTGGGCTGCGTGGGTAGTGTGGGTACACTTTAATAATAATAATAATATCGCCTTATTTATACTGCCCGATTAGGACTATTAAAGTCTCATTATTCCAGCAGTAAGCTCAAGACATATTATTATGTGGCAAAAATCTCAAATGGGAGGATAACTTGTCATGTCCCGGCTGGGTTTCAAACCCACGACCTCTGGAATCTTTGGATTCACAGAGTGCCGCCTTTACTACTGAGGTACCGGGACAGGATATAGTGCTTTCTCCATTCCCATTGAGCCTGCCTCCGTGGTATAACGGTTGTGACCACTGCCCGTAGTCCACAGAGATCCTGAGCTTGGTTTCAGGTTGGAGCAGACTTTTCAATCAAAAAATTCTGTTCCCTCCGAACACGTGAGGCTGGCGTTTCCGGTCCTACCCAAGCAGGGTAGCGTGGGTTTTCGGTACTATTTCTAGCGAATGGAGGGTAAAACCCCCGTACTGACTTAAATCAGTGGGTTAAAACCAAGAAAAAAATATGGACATGAAGGGAGGGAGCCTGGACATTTGATCTGGACACAAAATTACTATTATTATTATTGCCTTCTTCATTTGACTCTAATTTAGGATATACATCTTCTAAGCTAGCGTCGCGTCGCGTCGGTCCAAACTAATAGATTGCTAGATTTTCTTCTTCTTCTTTTACTCTGTCTTATCCCGCTTGAGCAGGGTCGACGTTGTTCAACCTCATGGTTGAGGTTGGTAGGTTTTGGCACATTCTTTGCGGCTGGATGCCCCTCCTAACGCCCACGATTCTATTTAATTTAACGTCCTGGATTAGGTCGTCCTGGATTCGTACCAGGTACCCACATTAACCTCACCCAGCCTGGGTATGGCTGGAAATGCCAGCCTCACATGTACGGAGGGAACAGAATTTTCTGTGTGAAAAATCGAACTCAGAATCTCTGGGCTACGGGCAGTAGTCATTACGCAACGGAGGCTGGCTTAGATTGCTTGATTGTACCTGCTTATAATGCTAGATTTACCTGCTAATAATGCTAGATTTTACCTGCTAATAATGCTAGATTTTACCTGCTAATAATGAATGATTTTGTGTTCCAGTCACCGACTATACGGCATCCATCATGCCGCGGAGACCTGACATCAACGCCCCCCTGATTGTGGTATCAAACCGGCTGCCCTTCGTTCTCCAGAGGTTACCTGACGGCACTCTTGTCAGGAAAAGCAGGTGAGTACCAAATCCAACCAGGCTGGGCTACCAAGTAGTGGACGCTCTCGCTCTTTGAAATAGGGCCGAATTATAAAACAGGATTGGAATTAATCGAATGAATTGGATATTTTTTTAATGTAAAACATAGCATTATTTGCATATTTCAGTATTATATATAGCGAATTCTAAACCAGTTAGCAGACAGAAATTCCATTGAGCTATGATATATTTTTTTTTTTTTTGATAAAAAAGAAAAGAAAAAATGACAGTGAGCTTCACAACCACTAATTCGCCAGCGTTACGTCGATGGCGCGTTGAAAGCACCGGTTCTTGTAGGATCACCGAAGTTAAGCAACGTCCAGCGAGGTGAAGACCTCGTGATGCTGGCATTCCGACCCAACCCAGGCTGGGTGAGGTCAATGTGGGTAGCAGGTTTGTATGTTTCTGCGAATGGAGGGTAAAACCCCCGTCGTGTATGACCACGCAGTTGAAAAACGACGTTAAACAAACACTAATTTCTTATTACCCAGAGATTTAAAAATAATAAGTAGATAAAAAACTCTCAATGCTCTCTGGACATCTTTTGTGAAGCACTTCCTCAATAGAAAATGGCGGACACCATAGCTATTAGTATTGTGTCCGGCATTTTCTATGTATAGAGGCAGTATTATGCTATTTTCTATGCAGAAAGGGTGCTTCAGTTCTCGATCAGAGTTCATTAGGGTCAAGGGGGGTAATTACGAACGATTTTGAGCTACATTTTATAAACATATCTGTAACCCTGAGTTGCTTTTGTAAAATCCATGTCTTGTGATTTTTTTGGTATATAGACTTATTTAGCATTCTAATGGTGCATTATAAATAGTTTTGTGCGTACTGTAGTATCTGTTTAGTGGTGTTCTTATTTACCCCCGCCTGTTCGCATTTACCCCCGCCTGACGGGGGTAAATGCGAACACATTATACAATATTAAAAATGAACTTTTTAATGGCAATATGTGCTTTTTATGTACAAATAATACACCAAAATTGTACTTTGTGTCTTTAGCCACCTGTATGACAGTATGCAAAGTTTATGGACACACAGGATAGTGGTTTGAATCCTAACCACGAAGGTAGTCAGCTCTTATCAAATAGGGTATTTCTATCTTGCAAATAATAGTAATAATAATAATTTCGTGTCCGTGAGATAGGTAAAGATACCTAAATCACGGTGGTGAGAGGATTATATGGACGCCCAGATCCAATGTCTAGGCTCCTTTCATGTCCATTGATTCTATTTGGTTTTAACATCCTGACTTGAGTAGACAGGACGGGGGTTTCACCCTCCATTCGCTGGGAATCGTACCAGCTACCCACATTAACCTCACCCAGCCTGGGTGGGGCCGGAATCGCCAGCCTCACATGTTCGGAGGGGACAGAATTTTCTGTGCGAAAAGTCTGCTCCAACCGGAAATCGAACTAAGGATCTTTGGACTACGGGCAGTAGTCACAACCGTTACGCCACGGAGGCTGGTAATAAAAGCATAATAATATTAGTAATAGTTAATTATGAGAGCTTTTGAAAGGTGTTTTATATATTTTTTATTTTTTTTATACAGATTTTGGTCTTATCAATAGTTTCTAGGTCATTGTCAATCTCAGATTTGTCTTCTTCTACCTTCATTTCTTTCTTCTTTTTTGAAACTGTTCCCCCTATATTTCTTTTCGTTTTCTACACTTTCATTTTTCTTCCTTTCTTTTGCTATGTTCAAGTACACAAATACTTTCATTGGGTCCAATACATTAGGGTACTAATATCTTGGTACTTCTTACAACCTCCCAGTATTTCAGGATTTTGAGCCTTACGTTTGGAAAATTCTACTTTGGTTTGCGGAATCTCAAAACACTGCCGTTGCTCTTCTGACAGCCAGGTTGCCATTAAAAACATCTAATACGATAGCAGATATCATTTGTGCTTCTGTATACAAAGGAGGTGGTTTCTTCATCTTGGAGTTCCGGGGCATTCTGAGTGTTTTGATAAATACAAAAAAAGTTATAGGGTAAAACAAACACCCAAAATATGCGTTCGTAACTACCCCATAGCAAAAAAATGCGGGGGTAATTAAGAACACCCAAAAGCTATAACTTAAAAAATGGTTTAAAACAATTATTTTTGTAAAATAATAACCAAAAACATGCTTATCAATAATTAAAAGTAAAATAATGATAAAAATTCAAGTAACACTTACCTAAAAAATTGTTTTAAAAAAAATCAAAAACTTCAAAAATCAATTTTTTTGATAGATCTATTTTCACTAGCTTACTAACTACAACTGAAAATAAATAGTATCGAAAACTCGTGTTCAACCTGTAAAAACAATTCAAAATAATAGTATTCAACCACTAGATTCGAAATATCTTACCCTGTTTAGGTACAATGACCACTGTTCGTAATTACCCCCTGTTCGTAAATACCCCCCTTGACCCTATCTACTTTATCTTTCTAAATCTATGTTACTACCTGCTGTATTTTCCAGTGCCGGAGGGTTAGTGACTGCGGTGGCACCGGTGGTGATTGACTGCAAGGGCATCTGGATTGGGTGGTCTGGCCTGCACGACCTCAGACCGGACGAGATAATTCCAGAGGCGGATCCTCTGGACAAAGCCCCGACTTCGGGTTTGACTAGTAGCCAAGTAAGTATACGTAGGTACTACATAATTAGGGTGACCAGATTTTTTTGGAGCAATAGCGGGACGCGGCCATTTTCACGTTGCTGGTGGAAGAGGGGGGGGGGTGGTTCTGGTGTGAAAAGTTAAAAAGAGTCTATTTGACAGTGTAGACTAGCTCCCATGACTTAATGGTCACTGCACTAGTCTTTATTTATAGCGAGCCAGTGTCAGCAACTCAGCATGTAGGTAAAAATGGGATTAATGAGAGTTTAAATTTTAAAAAAAATCTTTTTTTTTTGTTAGGCGTGTTTTTTACAAAACGGTCAAAAAGTAAGCTTTAGGAGAATTGTCAAATAAATGTTTATGAAACATATGGCAGTTCACTTGACAAATGACTTTAAAAATCAATTAGTGAAGTGTCTTTATGGAACAGAATTTGAATCAGAAAGTATCGATCAGCAGCATTTCAATAATACCTATCTAATTGAGTGATCCCGAATAACCCCGAGTGTTATCGTTATCTCGGTAGCTCAGTTATCATATAATAATACGTCTTGGGCTTACTGCTGGAATAATGGGACGTCATAGTCCTAATCGGGCAGTATAAATAAGACGATATTGTTATAGTGTTATTGTTATCGTTATCTTTGGTTCACAGGTGATTCCCGTTCACGTGGACAAGGGGGACTTTGAGAGTTTCTACAACGGTTGCTGCAATGGCACATTCTGGCCGCTGTTTCACTCGATGCCTGACAGAGCTGAGTTCAACGCAGATACGTGGAAAGTGAGTAGAACGAACTTTTTATTAACATCCCTTTCAACTGTCTTGTTCCGGAAACACTCCACTCACAAAATTCCCGAATCTCTGTCATACAACAGCTGTATTTTTCTTCCTACCAAAGCGTCGATGGCGCGTTGAATGCACCGGATCTCATAGGATCACCGAAGTAAGCAACGTCCTGCGAGGTGAAGACTTCGTGATGCTAGCATTCTGGCCCAACCCAGGCTGGGTGAGGTCGATGTGGGTAGCAGGTTTGTAAGTTTCCTGCGAATGGAGGGTAAAACCCCCGTCGTGTATGATCATGCAGTTGAAAAACGACGTTAAAACTCTAATAAAACAAAAGTGGATTCAAATGGAATAAAATAGACGAATTGGAAGAGAGTCATATTTCTTTTGGAAGAGGAAAAATCTTCTTCCAGTTTGGTTCACCAAAATGGATTCATAAAATTCTTTCTTCCATTTCTTTTATAGGTTAAGTCCATTGTTTATCTTCACGAATAGTGGGGTAGTTAAACTTGGAAGAAAATGGAAATATTTGGAAATACCGAACCTGGAAAAAAAATATCTAAAAGAAAAACACGATTAACGTTTCCGTAACGCCTGACACCAAAGATTCAATAATTTTTTGGTTACTTAAAATAATTTCTTGAGTTGAGATTTTCTTTTCTGTCCCCAATACAACAAAAAAAAATTGTGAATTTTTTGTCTTTCTCAATCCAAAGCCAAATGATTAATTATTTAATTTGCTTATTAAAATGATTCGCTGAATTTCTTTCTTTCAGAGCTACTGTAAAGTAAACGAAGAGTTTGCCAACTGTACGTTGAACGCTTTGAGGAACGTCATCAGAGATTTGGACGCGGAGGGAAAAACCAATGTTGTGCCGGTTCTGTGGATTCACGATTACCAACTTCTGGTTGCGGCTACCACAATTAGACAGGTGATTTTACTTCCGAGAAATTTCTAATATTAGAAAACGGAAGTATTGTGTTCTTTTTTTTATTTTTATTTTTTTTATTTTTTGTAACTTTATTTTTTAACAAAACAACATAACGGACATCTTACAAATAAAATATCTCTTCCAATTTTTCAGAGGTTGGAAGAGTTCCTCTGATACTCACGGCATTACCTCTCTGTATAGCAATTGCAATACGCTGAATGAGGTAATGCCGTGATCGGTTGTCTCCGGACACACGGGTCAGCAAAGTTCCTATCCTGTTTATTATTTTCCTTGTTTCTTCTGCCCATGGACCAAGAGTGTCTACTGAAAATGCAGCAAAGTGGAAGTTCTGCTTGATTATAGTAGAGTAGTGTCGATGTTTTCTCTTGGCTGCATTTTCAGAAGCGAATCCAGGGCCTGCTGTTGCGTTGATGTTTTTTGTATTTTTCTGTTTTGTTTTGATTAAAATAGAGAGCTTAGTTAATGATGACATGAATATGTCAAGAGATGAAGCAGTTTGTTAAAGTTAAGTGGTGGAAAAACTAAAGGTGAAAAACGAAGAAATGAAAGAGGAGACCTTCCTCTATCAATCTCTGTCCTTAGCAGGCCAGAGAGGGAACGCATCCAGTATTCTCGGGACTTTTCCTCCCAATCCCTCTCTGGACTACATCTAGCAACTTAAAAAATGATATACAGTCAAACCCAAGACCTTCGAATCTCTGGATTCACAGAGTGCCGCCTTTACCATACTGTAGGTAGGTACGTATATTAAATTGTTCCAAATGACTTGCTTTCAGAAATGCGACGAGGAAAATCTCAGGTGTAAGCTTGGCTTCTTTCTGCACATTCCTTTCCCGTCCTGGGATATCATGCGCCTCTTTCCTTGGGATGACCAGATCTTGCAAGGAATTCTAGGTAAATGATGATAATACATATATTGTGTAACTTTTTTTTCGATCATCAGAGGCATGCTTCCTTTCGGTAGTGAGTTTGAAGAAATGTTTTACCTTGTGTAACTTAGGGACAAATTACAAAATGTGATTACAAGAATGTTGAGACAGGGCCGTTCCTCAAGTTGGACTCAAGTTCCTCCAGTATTCTATGATTGGTTTCAACTCTGACTTGAGAGATGGTCTGGCGAATCTTTGTTGTATTCCTATTTTAGAATTTGGCCATCTTCAAGGAGGTGATTATCTCTTCGTAAACAAAAGCCGTGTTTTTCTTTTGGAAAAAAAAATTAAGTTTAGCTTCCCCACTATTTGTGAAAGCAAGATGCGTTTCGGTACTTTTAAAAATAAACAATGGAAAAATGAAAACTTAACCTGTAAAAGAAATGGAAGCAAGAATTTTATAAATCCATTTTAGTGAACCAAACTGGAAGAAAAATTTTCTTCTTCCAAAAGAAAAATGACTTTCTTCCAGTTCGTCCATTTTATTCCATTTGAATCCACTTTGGTTTGAAAGAAAAATACGGCTAACGGGTACTCGTAAGATCAAAATACAGAATTTCTCTCACATTAGACAACAGAGTATTTAATTAATGGATTTTTTTTAGTTCTACATGGAAAAAGTTCTACCAAGAAAAATTCAGAGATACAATTGAAGAAACTGAAGACCACACAGCACCAACTCAAGAAGACACAAACGATCCAATCCGAACTGAAGAAGTAACCGAAGCCCTAAAAAACATCAGATGTGGAAAAGCCCCAGGCAGCGATGATGTAAATCCTGAATTCATCAAATATGGAGGAGAAAACCTGATAAAGGAACTGAGAGACATTTATCAACTATGCTGGGAAAAGAATGAAATAGCCGAAGAATGGGAACATAACCTATCTACAAAATACCTATCTACAATACCTAACCTAACCTATCTACAATACCTATCTACAAAAAAGGGAGTTCAAATAAGTGTGAAAACTACAGAGCCATTTGCCTATCACAAATAATACTCAAAATCTATACGAGAATACTAGAGAAAAGAATAAGAAAAGTAACAGAAAACAAACTAATAGACAATCAGGCAGCATTTAGACCAGGAAGACAAACACAAGACCACATTTTCACTATAAGACTTGTCATGGAGAAAATGATAGAAAGACAAAAAGACTTATTTATGGCTTTTATTGATCTTCGAGCCGCTTTTGATATGGTCAAGAAAAAATACTTGTGGGAAGCCCTTAAAGATAGTGAAATACCAAACAAACTCCTACAAGCTACCAAAAGTGTATACAACCGAGTAATGGCTAAAGTGAGGATACAAGGAGAAGAATCCGACTTATTTGAGATAAATACCCTAGTAACACACACCGTTGGACCAACGTTGGCTTTTGGTCAAAATGGTTGGGTTATGGTCGGTCGGTTTGCCGACAATCAACCACTGTTGGCACAACATACGCTCTCCAATGGTTGGCCAACCACTCTTCTCCCAACGTTGTCCCAACATCATTTTCTTACGATTGGCCAACCACGCTTTTACCAACGTCGGCCCAACATGCGGTTGCTGACGTTTGGCCAACCACTGTTGTACCAACGTTGGCACAACACACAGTTTCCGACTGTTGGTCAACCACGCTTTTACCAACGTCGGCACAACATACGGTTGCCGCCTATTAGCCAACCACTGTTGCACCAACGTTGGCACAACATACGGTTTCCGACGGTTGACCAACCACGCTTTACCAACGTCGGCACAACATACGGTTGCCGCCTATTAGCCAACCACTGTTGCACCAACGTTGGCACAACATACGGTTTCCGACGGTTGACCAACCACGCTTTACCAACGTCGGCACAACATACGGTTGCCGCCTATTAGCCAACCACTGTTGCACCAACGTTGGCACAACATACGGTTTCCGACGGTTGACCAACCACGCTTTACCAACGTCGGCACAACATACGGTTGCCGCCTATTAGCCAACCACTGTTGTACCAACGTTGGCACAACACACGGTTTCCAACGGTTGGCCAACCACGCTTGTATCATCGTCGGCACAGCATATAATTTCCAACGGTTGGCCAACTGTTATTCACTGACGTTTTCCCGACGTCGTTTTTCGACGGTTGGCCAACCACACTTTTACCGACGATGATATATTTATTAAATTTTATATTATAAGTGTATAATAGTCGGTTAACCACTTTTCACCAACGTTGGCCCAATGATCATAACATTCATAACCTCAATGCAAGTTCGAAGTTCGAATCGGTTGCATCACGCCTCGTTGTCATAATAATTATCGCGCGCGTAATTTATTAAAGACGAATTCTATTCTAACTCCAAAAGTCATTGCTAGCCGTTGGTTTTTACTTTTTCCTCTACTTAACATCACGCTCGTGCATACGTTTAGTGATTTCAATATTTTGATAGTGATTTCAATATTTTGATAGTGATAGAAAAACCCTCTTTGATTTTTAAGTGACAAATTTATTTTTTACTGATCATGTCAGATAGCACGAAGAGACGAAGACTAGCTGCAAGGACAGCTAACATAAAAAAACAATTGTTATCAAATACATCATTCTCAGCTAGATCTCAGTGTGTAAAATCTTTGACTATATGTAGAAAATGTCATGGTGGACACAGACAACCTTGAACCAGATACACCATTTTTAGATGAAAGCAATTTATCAAGCAATGAGTCTAGCTGTACTGAGAACTCAACCTGCAGCAGTGATGGACAGCAACCTCATTTAAATTTGGTTGAAGAGCTCTCTAATTGGTCAATTAAACACAATATTACCCAGTTAGCAACTTCTGAATTGTTAAAAAATTTAAAACCTTATCACCCTAGTTTACCTGTTGACTGTAGAACTCTTCTAAACACTCCAAGAAATTTAAATGTAAAACATTGTTGTGGAGGATCATACATATATTTTGGCCTAAAAAAAATGTTAATTGGTAGAATAAAAAGTGGCTTGAGAAAAGGTATTTATCCAATAATATCTGACATTGCAGAATGTCATAATCAATCTATTGACAGACTATTAACCATTACGGTTAATGTAGATGGATTACCAATACATAAAAGCACAACTAAATCATTTTGGCCTATCCTTTGTATATTGGATCAATCAATCAACAATAAACCTTTTATTGTAGCTCTTTATTTAGGAGATTCAAAGCCCAACAACAGCAATGATTTCTTACAAGAATTTGTAAATGAATGTTTTGAATTAGAAAACAATGGTTTGAACTTAGATAATGTCAAGTATTTTTTTCGCATAAGCTGTTTCATTGCTGATGCTCCTGCAAGGTCATTTTTAAAAAATGTTGTTGGTCACAATTCTTTCCACGGTTGTGAAAAATGTTTGCAGGAAGGTGTTCATTCAGAGGGCAGAACTATTTGGCATTATAAAAAAAATCACTCTCTGAGATCAGACAACTCTTTCAGAAGTGTTCTTTATGACGATCATCAACGATCTCAAACAATTTTAAGCCAACTTGATGTAGGTTTAGTAACGCAAGTCCCGTTAGACTACATGCACCTTGTTTGCTTAGGTGTGATGAAACGTCTTTTGCGGATCTGGATTGAACGTGGTCCAAAGTCTTGCAAGTTGAATACTAGAACTATAGAATTGATGTCAGAAAGAATGCATACAATTCAAATAGATTATTTTCCATCTGATTTTTCACGAAAACCTCAAGAATTGAAAGTTTTTAAATTTTGGAAAGCTACACAACTAAGGTATTTCTTGCTTTATTTGGGACCTGTTGTTCTCATGAACATTTTACCTAGTTTTGAATTGTATGAAAATTTTATAGTACTGCCCTGTGCTATTTACATTTTAGCCAATGATGAACTAGGCAATAGTGAATGTTGGAAAAAATATGCAAACAGCTTGCTACATTGCTTTGTGTCAAAGCTTCCAGCTCTATATGGTGCTGCCCTTCAGGTTTACAATTTCCACAACTTATTACATTTAGTAAATGATGTTGATAATTTTGGCCCTTTAGACAACTTTGCAGCCTTCCCTTTCGAAAATTTTCTTGGTAAAATGAAAAAAATGGTTCGTTCTCACAATAAACCTTTGGAACAAGTTGCAAAAAGACTGCTGGAAAATAATAATGAAAGTACAAATTATTCATGTTCAAATAAAGCTCATGTATTTCTTTTGAAAAATGACAGTGCAACATCTGTTACTTTACCAAATGGTATTCAATGTTCTGTTGGACCTAAAATAGCAGATTCATGTTTCATGACAAAATCAAATGAGATAGTTTTAGTTAAATCCATTATAAAAGACAGTAATTCTGAGGAATACAGAGTCGTGTGCCAACCATTTCTGTACAAAACTGATTTCTATATATTGAACACTTTTAAAAGCAGTCTCATTAACATTTGGAAAACCAAAAAAGTTCTTGGGGCAAGTATGTCTCTTTCCTTAAAAGATCTTTCTAGGAAATGTATGATTTTGCCATATTTTAAAGACATGACATACTATGTTTGCATACCATATGTTAATATGAATATCACTCATTAATAGGTACCTTGTAATAGACGGAAAATACCACTATATTTTCTATTATATTATATCAATAGAAGGAATATATATTAATACAATTCCAGTGTTGTCACTCAGTGAAGAGTGAGTTATTGATTAGAAGTATAGGTATAGATTATTTATTTGTTACCCAGTGAATATGTTTTATTTTTACTTTTGCTAATATTGTTAATATTCATGTAAAATATTATATACCTGTTATTTTTCCTTTAATATACATATAAATATTATGTACTACATATTTGTCAATTTTTATATATTTGCTATATATGTTTATTTATTATGTATAATTATATTTATAAAGGAAGGTTGGGCTGCCATTGGTAACAATGGTTGAGCCAACGTTGGGAAAATGGTGGGGCCAACATCAAAACAATATGATTGGGCCAACATTGGTAAATGGTTGGGTAAGTGTTGGTAAAGCCAGCTAAAAAGAGTTGGATCAACATCAATGTCATTTTGGGGAATGGTCGGGCCAACAGCACTACTTATGTTAGAAAATGGTTGGGCCAACGTCACAAAGTATGTTGGCGAATGGTCAGACTAACGTCATGAATTATGTTGGGGACTGGTCGGGTCAATGTCGCGAATTATGTTGGGGAATGGTTGGGCCAACATCACAAGTTATGTTACAAAATGGTTGGGCCAATGTCTACAGTATGTTGGCGAATGGTCGGACTAACGTCACAAATTATGTTGGGAAATGGTTGGGCTGAGGAATAAATTTTGTCACCCACAACCTTGACCCAACGTTGTCCCGCCCGTCAAACTGATGGTAAACGGACCGTCGGCCAACAATCTCTGTGACCCAATGCCAACGTTGGCCCATCAATTTTGTGCTACTAGGGTAGAGGTATAAAACAAGGAGATTCACTTAGCCCACTCCTATTCATCATATTCATGAATGAGATAGCCAAAAGGTGTAACGAAAACCAAATCAAAACCTTAATCGGATACTGGAACATGCAACCCATTTATACAGGGTGGGGCAAAAGTCTGGAAACCCCTGAATAACTTTCGAATAGCTTATTCGGTAAAATTGAAATTTTGTACGGTAAACCGGGCTAATAAGACCTTCTTTTAGAGTGGGGTCGATTTTTGTTACCGGCCCCCATGTCAGGGCCAGGGGGGCCAACTTCATTTTTTTAAATACGAACCTCCACCTTGCGATACATTTTTGGAAAGGGCTTTAAATAAGAAATACATTGGTGCAAATTTTATCTTTTTAATATTAACTGTTTGCAAATGGCGTCCAACTTTGTGTATGCAGTAAAGTCTGGAAACCCCTGAATATCTTTTGAAAGGGCTTTCTCAGTAAATTTAAAATTGAGTACGGTAATTCTTGGTAATTAGACCTTATATTAGAATGGGACCGATTTTTTTTTACCGGCCCCCATGTCGGGGCCAGAGAGGCCAACTTCATTTTTTTAAATACGAAACCCCACCTTGCGATACATTTTTGGAAAGGTCTAATTACCCCGACTTACCGTGCACAATTTTAAATTTACTGAGAAAGCCCTTTCAAAAGATATTCAGGGGTTTCCAGACTTTACTGCATGCACAAAGTTGGACGCCATTTGCAAACAGTTAATATTAAAAAAATAAAATTTGCACCAATGTATTTCTTATTTAAAGCCCTTTCCAAAAATGTATCGCAAGGTGGGGGTTCGTATTTAAAAAAATGAAGTTGACCCCCCTGGCCCCGACATGGGGGCCGGTAACAAAAATCGACTCCCCTCTAAAAGAAGGTCTTATTAGTCCAGTTTACCTTACAAAATTTTAATTTTACCGAAGAAGCCATTCGAAAGTTATTCAGGGGTTTCCAGACTTTTGCCCCACCCTGTATATCAGACCTGCTCTTTGCCGATGATTTGGTATTAATTGCAGATACACCTGAAAAACTACAAAGATTAATCAATAGTTGGACAAACAATCTGAACCAAAAGGAAATGGAGATAAACGCTGAAAAGAGTAAAGTCATGCATATTAGAACAAATTCAGAACAAACGAAAAAAATCATAAAAATAAACAATGAAACTTTGGAATGGATAGACACTTACACTTACCTGGGCACCAAAATATACAGAGATGGAAAAATAACAACTGAAATAAAAAATAGAGTAACAAAAACAGGGCAGATATACTACAGTCTAAATCAAGCAATCATAAGTAAAAAAGAAGTCAACTTGAAAACAAAGATCCTTATTTACAAAACAGTATACACCCCCACACTCACATACGGATTAGAAAGTGCAGTACTCACATCACGAGAAAAACAAATGATACAAACATCGGAAATGAAATATCTCAGAAGAGCCATTGGTAAAACTAGAAGAGACAAAATAAGAAATACCAGAATAAGAGAAGAAACAGGACAAATTGAACTAAATAAACAGATAGAAGAAAAGCAGTTGAAATGGTTTGGACATGTGAGTAGGATGCCGAATGAGCGAATACCAAAGAAGATATTGGAATGTAAACCACAAGGAAGAAAGGACAGGGAAGACCGAGAACGACATACGAGGATATGGTGAGCGATATCTCTAAAAGGAAGGGTAAAACAATAGCGGAGGCAAAGAGGCTTGCCCAGGATAGGAGAAGATTCAAGGAATGGACTGAGGTATCCGACGCTGCTTAGCGGCATAAGGATTAAGACAAAGAAGAAGAAGAAGGATTTTTTTTAAATTCATAGGTACTTAATTCACTTTCCATTTTCATGAGTGTATGTCATGGAGGGGAAGGATTAATATGCAACATATGCACCCCTTGTGTTTTAGTAATGAAGTGACTTGAAATTTTTTCCAGCATACGACTTCGTTGGGTTCCACATCGAGGACTACTGCCTCAACTTCATCGACTGTTGCTGCCGGCGCCTCGGGAGTCGTGTGGACAGAAACAAATGTTGGTGGAGCTCGCCGGACGGACGGTCCATGTCAAAGCTCTGCCCATCGGCATCCCATTCGAGCGATTCGTGCAACTGGCCGAGAATGCTCCCGAAAATTTCAAAGACGAAAACCTCAAGGTCATATTGGGAGTCGATAGGTTGGATTACACGAAGGGTAATTTGTTTTTCTTCTTTGTTTTTGCAAAGACTATTGTTGGCCCTAGGTCGTCAATAAAATACTACTTGAAAATGATATTTTGTGTTCGTTTTTGTATATAAAAAAAAATTAATGTTGAAACATAGAAATAGCCTCTAAAAGGATATCGTTTCCACAATTTACTCTTGAAATGTAGGTACACAATGTACAGATACACTTTTCGTAATGCAAGTTGTCTAAGATTATGAATTTCTGTTTCAGGATTGGTTCACAGAATAAAAGCTTTCGAGAGACTTCTGGAAAAGCATCCCGAGTACTGTGAAAAGGTTACATTTCTACAAATCTCTGTACCGAGTCGAACAGATGTCTTGGAGTATAAGGCGTTGAAGGACGAGATGGACCAGCTGGTGGGAAGAATCAATGGTCGCTTCTCCAAACCCAATTGGTCGCCCATTCGGTACATTTTTGGGTGCATTGGACAAGAAGAGCTCGCAGCTTTGTACAGGGACAGCGCCATTGCTTTGGTGACACCTCTTCGAGATGGCATGAATCTGGTAGCCAAGGAATACGTTGCATGTCAGATAAGAGAGCCAGGAGTTTTGATTTTATCTCCGTTTGCAGGCGCAGGTGGAATGATGCACGAAGCTTTGCTGGTGAATCCCTATGAACTGGATGCGGCGGCTAATGTTTTGCATCGTGCCTTGTGCATGCCACGGGATGAAAGAGAACTGAGAATGTCTCAACTCAGACATCGTGAGCAACAACTGGATGTGAATCACTGGATGAACTCATTCCTGTCTGCTATGGGCGCTCTGGACAATGATGAAGACAGTGATCCCCTGTCGGCCAAGACATTGCAACTGACTCTTGATGATTTCGATCTGTACCTGAACAACTACGTGGATGGCGTTTGCAAAATAAGTTTGATACTGGATTACGATGGCACATTGACGCCGGTCACTAGTCACCCAGATCTTGCAGTCATGTCGGAAGAAACCAAGAGAGTTTTAGAAAGACTCGCAAATATGCCTGATGTGAATATTGGAATAATTTCTGGCAGAACTTTAGAAAATCTCATGAAGATGGTCAACATAGAGAAAGTTACATACGCTGGAAGTCACGGTCTCGAAATTTTACATCCTGATGGAACAAAGTTTGTACATCCAGTGCCCAAAGAATATGCTGAAAAGTTGCGACAGCTAATAAAAGCTCTGCAAGACGAAGTGTGTCATGATGGTGCATGGATTGAAAACAAAGGAGTACTTCTGACATTCCATTACAGAGAAACACCCATTGAACGTAGAGAGTATATCATTGAGAGGGCAAGCAAAATCTTTCATGAAGCCGGTTTTGAACCACATAATGCTCTAATGGCAATTGAAGCCAAACCCCCTGTGAAGTGGGATCAAGGTAGAGCTTCCATTCACATTCTGCGAACAATGTATGGAGTAGACTGGTCTGAGCGAGTTCGTATTATTTATGCTGGAAATGAAGACGCCATGCTTGCCTTGCAAGGAATTGCCTGCACATTCCGTGTCGACTCTTCTCCTACAGTCATTACTGCAGCAGACTTCAGACTGTCCGGTCCAGATGCTGTCCTTACAATGTTGAAATGGGTTGAGAAACAAATGAACAAAAGAGCTCCCAAAGTAGCAGCTAACCCTCCAAGACTTTTACGTTCACCAGCTGTCACAAGAAAATCTCAAGCCAAAGATTCCATTCATTCTCAAATGAGTTTTGAGGATGATCAAGATGAGCCGAGCAAAAAAATATTGCAAAACAGGAAATCAAATCTCACGGTTTCATCTTCATAGTAAAATTATTGATGTTTTACCTACAAATTCAGATGAGTTGAAATGTGTACGGTATAAACATTCGTAATGTTGCCCCTCTGGTTCAAGAAACCTTGGGTCCCCTGGGTAGGTCCCATGACACATTTGTCTGAAATTCAGGACCGAAGAGGGCTGCAGGTCCTATTGGTAAACTGCGCAGCTTAAAGAAGTGGGTACCACATGACTGTATTTTATCACTTGAACAAACCTACATGTATAATTTTAATCTGGCCGCAAAGACCAATCAGGCATTTCTGTTTTCATTCTTTGTGTATTTTTTATTGAAAATTCCTATTCAGGACAATTTACATAAATTCGGAATTTTTTGTCAATGAATACCGCCAAATTTTTTATTGGATTTAATGTTCCATGTTTTCGTTCAATTCGCATTTTACTGTAATTAGAGCATATTTAATTTATTTATCTATTACCTTGATTGAGCTTGGTGTCATTTTTTACCCTTAATGACATTAGGTTTTGACTGTACCATGCATTCCAAAATATATTCTTTCAATTATTTCTTTGATTTCTTCAATAAATTTACCAAATTCTTGAAAACTACTGTTCCTGTAATTGTTTAATTTACTTTGTTGAATTGTTGTTGAAAATACATATTCTAGGCATAGTAAAAATTACCGCATAAACTTCTACTGAGTAATTTTGTTTCTTTCAACTTAAAATGTTAAATGAAAGGATTTTACAAAAATTGTTGACTTAATAATTACAGGTTGAAAATATATTAGGAGTAGTATAAATTACAATATGTATTTGCAATATTTTTATTATTTTTTGTTACTTCTAGTATCTTGAAGCATTAAATTGAAGAAACTCTAGTTTGCTTTTCTGTAAATTTGTTCAATAAAAGCATAAATAATTGATGTTTTATAAGTATGACCAAAGGTTCTATGGAATTAAAAATATAAATGGAAATAATTATAAATACAACTACAAGAACTTTTAAATGAAATGTTCACATTTTCTTGCTATTTTGTGTAACTCTATGATGAAGAAAGTCTCAACTTTACTATACAGTGTAATAATATCGTGTCAAGTTTGTAAAGTGTACAAAACATTGTGTATGTTCCTGGCTATAGATCATAATAAAGTGTATTGAACAACAAATAATTAAACATTGTTAAGTAACAAGGATTTAGAAAAAATTCACGAAAGATAAAAGATATATCAAGAAAGAAAATTTCAGGCCACCAATATTTTCAATACATTACATAATAGTTCTAGATTGTACAGTTTCAGAAAGTAGAGAAAATTGCAGTACATGTTACCGACCAAAATACTGAATACCCACAAAAAACACTTCGTGTCCAAAAAAACCTAAAGAAAATTATAAATCCTCGTAAAATGAGGGAGATATCTTTTGTTGGTACTTGGGTCTACACAGAGGATGATATGAAACGAGTGCCAAGTTTATGAAACCTTTGAATTATTTAACAAGGAATAGAACTGCCATCAAAAGAGTGCAAAGTGCTTGTAATCTGGAAATTATTTGACTATAAATTAGTGAATTACAGGTATCAATGTTTGGACATCTTTTGTAGAAAAATAACTTTCCAGTTTACATAAACTTGTAGCAAATAATTTCTAGGTTACAATAAGTAGCTACTTGGCAGTCATTTCATAGGTGTAAGTTATTTTTCAGGCAAATAAATTACAGGTTACGTGAAATGGGCACTCATTTGATGTCATGTTCTTTGTATACGTAAGTAACAGCGGAAACTTAAGTACCTGAATAATTTACAAAGGGTTATAATTTTCTTGGTATTTTGTGCAAACGAAGTGTTTTTTTGTTGTTTTTTTTGGAAGAGAGGAGGGAAGGTTATCTACAACAGTAACTAATGTACATTTTCGGTCCTTTGAGCAATATAAAGTATATACAAAATAATATATACTTACGCAAAAATCTCAGTTTACCATACCATTATCTGATATCAATTACGCAATAACTCTATAAACAAACTAAAATACTAAATAATACAAATTCATGCTCATTTCGTTATCATTATAAATTATATCTATTAAGAAATTTTTTTCTAAATTTGGAAGTAGAATATACATCAGATCTCTTTAGAAAAACTTTCAATTTTCATCCTGTTGACGAAAAGGCATTGATTTCCAACACATCCATAATAATCCATTTGAGATCAATTTTTATAAACTCCTGTTTTCAGGATTAGTCGTCTAAGAAATACTGTCCTCTAGAATCTAGATAGCACTTGCAAACTAATACCCGACATCTACTGTGCAAGGACTAAGAGAAGTTAGCCTAATACTGTCCTCTAGATCGTAGCACTTGCAAACTAATCCCCGAGATCTACTGTGCGAGGACTGTGAGAAGTCAGCCTTATACTGTCTTCTAGATCGTAGCACTTGCGAACTAATCCCCGAGATCTACTGTGCGAGGACTGTGAGAAGTTAGCCTTATACTGTCCGCTGGATCGTAGCACTTGCAAACTAATCCCCGAGATCTACTGTGCAAGGACTGTGAGAAGTCAGCCTTATTCTGTCCTATAAATTGTAGCACTTGCGAACTAATCCCCGAGATCCACTGTGCGAGGACTGCGAGAAGTCAGCCTTATACTGTCAGGTAGATCGTAGCACTTGCAAACACAGCACGATGGAAAGCGGAACCAATCAGAGAAGATGCCGCGACAGTCATCGTGAGGATCGTAGGCTAGGAGTCGGTGAAGACGATATTGCTGCTCGCAGCGACATCCTTTTCGGCAATACATCTGTTTGTTCTCATGTCTGTGGAGGGAGAACAATTTGAATTTGAATTTATTTATTTAAAGTGAAAAACAAACAGTTGATTACCTTACAATAAAATGGGGATCAACCTATTACATGCTACTCACTATAAGACAAGTATAGATAGAAACATGAGGTATAAAATTTAAGAAAGGTAAATAGTAAAATGTAAAAAATATAAATAATAATAATATTGCCTTATTTATACTGCCCGATTAGGACTATTTAGTCCCATTATTCCAGCAGTAAGCCGAAGACGTATTATTATGTGGTAAAAATCCCAAATGAAAAGATAGTATTTCTTACTCTGACCAGGTTGCAGAATGCAGGGTTTTTAGTGAAACCCTTTTTAACACTGCGACCTAATTAGATCTATTGTGAACAGTTGATTCAATTTGGTTTTGACGTCCTGATTGAGATACATAATCTGGACGGAGGTTTTACTCTCCATTCTATGGCAATCGTACCAGTTACCCACATTAACCTCATCTAGCCTGAGTTGGGCCGAGATGCCATCACGAAGTCTTCACTTTGCTGGACGTTTCTTAACGTCGGTGATCCTTTGAAAACCGGTGCATTCTACGCTGCGCTGGCTTGATTGATTTAATTTGTTCATTAGCGACATTGAGCCTCAATTATACCTAAAATATAAATGTAGTAGCTTGATCCTCAGTAGCTTGATCGCTAAGGCGGCGGACCTGTAACCTGGAGGTCGGTGGTTCAAATCCCGGTTTCAGTTTAGATTTAGTAAAACGAGTTTGAGTAGTTGTGGTATCACGAAAGTGATTAACAGAAATACGATAACTTTAACTTTATAAATGTAGTAGTACTCACGAACATCGCTCCCAGTGCACATATTGCTCAAACGGATACATGTTGAGCAAAGCCAGGACCTCGCCACGAGTGTTGTTCGCCCAGAAGGGAGCCACCACTTCTTCTGTCACTGGACACGCGTTTCTGAAACACAGTTAACAATATTTTAACATGGATTAACTGTATACTGGTAGTCAAGTGGTTATTAACGCGCTAGTCTGGTAATCCAGGTAGTGTAGGAATCCGTTGTTTCAAATCCCACACAGTCATGAATTTTTTCTCAAAAATTTTGAGTTTGTGACCACATAAAAATAAGACTCTGAGGAGTCTGAGGGTTAGGTGGTAGAAAGTGCTTTGAGGATTAACCTCGGCTGGTGGTTACATTCCACTAAAGAGTGTTATTTTTATCATCACTTATGTTTTAAACTTGGAATCCACTGTTAGGGAGAAACACAGCTAGCAGAATATTGCAATTTTGAAAGGAGTGTAGTCATTGGGCTACTTCTCCTCCATGTAATATCTACTACATCAAATTTACTTATTACAATTTGTATTTTCCTATACTAAGAATTGTAGATTGTAAATTTAATAAAAGTATCAATAAAAAAGGGAGAAACAGATAATCAAGAGAATAAAGCCCGGGTCGAGACTCCACTGTTGGGTTCCAGATCATGAGGTCCTAGCACTCATACCAACTCAGCACTTACACGAAGACAGCCTCTGTGGCGTAACGGTTGTGACTACTGCCCGTAGTCCGGAGATCCTGAGTTCGATTCCCGGTTGGAGCAGACTTTTCGCACAGAAAATTCTATTCCCTCCGAACATGTGAGGCTAACATTTCCGGCCCTACCCAGGCTGGGTGAGGTTAATGTGGGTAGTTGGTACGATTCCCAGCGAATGGAGGGTAACACCCCCGTCCTGTCTACCTCAAGTCAGGACGTTAAAACCAAAGAGAATCAATGGACGTGCAAGGAGCCTAGACATTGGATCTGCGCGTCCATTTTCCTATACTAAGCATTGTAGATTGTTAATAAAAGTATCAATAAAAAAATAATCCTCTCACCACCGTGATTTAGGTATCAATACCTATCTCACGGACACGGAATTATTATTAGCACTTACACGCCTTTCCTTTTATACGTGGGAACTTCTTGAAATATTTGCGGTTTCGATAAGAACACTGGCGCCTCTGATGTCGTCGTTGTACTGGTTGTTGTTGTTGCAGATTCAGTGGACTGTGTTGTAGCTTTCGTGCTGGCGGTGCTGCTGGCTGGAGTGGACGTGTCAGGCTCGTCCCTGGCATCACTCATGCTTGCAGGTGTGCTTGTCATGCCCGCCACAGTGGTGGAGTAGGGTTCCGTCTCCAGGGTCGACTCCTCTGTGGTAGATGTGGACATGTCGCCCAGCTCTGGCTCCGGGGTGGTCAAGTCTCGTGTCTCAGGGTCAGGGTCAGAACTTTTCGGTGGTGGTGCGGACGCGGGTGTTGTTCCAGTTTTGTTCGTCTGGAAAAGGACAGTCAAAAGTTGTGATACGTTTAACATAAATTGTTAGCATAATCGGACTCCCTGTCTCGAGCCGACAGTCTAAATAAAGCACTACTATACTATACTATACACGTAAATGCAATAGTATTATTGCGTGTGTAATGTGTGTATGCATGAAAAAATAAATAGACACGACCGGCACCATTTACAGATGGTGGGACGTCTATATCGTTATGTTGTCTCACCACTGGTGGGACAACCGATTTATTGAAACTCATTTGTCCCACGAGTGGGACAATCGTTCTATTTCGCACAAAGTCATTTGTCAAACCAGTGGGACAACAGTTTGTGTTAAATTTATCTTGAGGGTAAAATTAGTAAACATAATCAGGATTCCCAAGTTCGGACTCAAGATAATAATAATGATAATAAATAAATCATTTGTTTTATTTTTCAATTTTTTTTTGTAGAGGACCTAAGCATCCTAAGCCATTTTTATTTGTCTTCTAAGATGATACTGAACATTCTGAACATTATTAATATATTGGTCCAGTATTTCAAACAGCTAAGAGAAACTCGATCAGTATTTAAAGTTGGGTGAAAGAGCTTCTTGAAGGAGAAGCTCTTACACCATATAGAAGAAAGCAAAAACAAAATTCAACTCACGACAATGTCTGCGGCAGTGGCCGCGGTTGTAGTACCACTCGTCGCAGACGTGGCGTTTGTGGGGCTCTGCGGCTCGTAGCGATTCAGCACAGGGGCGTGGCCGCGGTGGTTGAACCAGCCGTACTCAACCTCGTTGTCCTCCACCTCTGACCGCAGCACGGACAGGTGTCTCTGCTCCCCGTACATCCGCTTCATGAGGCCGTGGTTCTCGAACACGAACCTCCTGACGGCGTGCCTGTGGACAAGTTTGGGAACAGCTGAAGATTATTATTTTTAAAAAAAAATTGTATTATTATTATTTATTTTTTTAGTAGTTATGTATGTACAATACAGGTTACAATAGATCTAATAGAAGTCGGTCTGATAATTGGGCTTCACTTGTGGGACTTCCAACCAGTTTATAAAAATAAAAAAATACATTACAAGTAGATGGACAATAATAAATGAACAATATGAACATGCCCATTCCCCAATAACATTATAACTAGGCGCTCAATCACTCAAATAAATGAGGAAAAAATCCAAGCATTGGATTTTTAAGGGATCTTTGGATCTTGTAAACAATCTGCTAGATTGTTTACAAGATTTTTTTCTTCATTTTCTTTTCTTTACCAAAAAAATTGGTCTAGCCATTCAAAGAGGAAATGCTTCTTTCATCCTCGGTTCCCTTCCAGAAGGACGGTCCCTATCCCTAGGAGAAGTATTTTATATTTAAAAATAAAACATGAATTATTATTGTAATAAAAAAAAAAATTCATGTAATCAGTCACGACCATTTGGTTTACTTAATAAAAATAACTCTGCATTCAGAACGTGCGTTATTTTGAACGCAATTCGACGTTGAGAGGGAGATTTGGAGATCTTCCCTGAAGAGTTTCTTACCAAGGATACACCGAGCCAGGAATCGTGCACCAGGACTGAGTGCGGAGGTCACAGGGGATTTCCATTTTCCTGGAATTACGAAATGCTTTCGAGCAGGAGTTGTATCCGTCATAGCAGAGTGCTAGATGTAACTGCAATAGCTTGAGCACCAGCTGAAAACAGATAGGTATGTATGTCATAGCAGAGTGCTAGATGTAACTGCAATAGCTTGAGCACCAGCTGAAAACAGATATGTATGTATGTCATAGCAGAGTGCCAGATGTAACTGCAATAGCTTGAGCACCAGCTGAAAATAGATATGTATGTATATCATAGCAGAGTGCTAGATGTAACTGCAATAGCTTGAGCACCAGCTGAAAATAGATATGTATGTATGTCATAGCAGAGTGCTAGATGTAACTGCAATAGCTTGAGCACCAGCTGAAAACAGATATGTATGTATGTCATAGCAGAGTGCTAGATGTAACTGCGACTTCTGGATTCACAGAGTGCCGCCTTTACCAATAAGCTACCGGGACTGACTGTAGTATGTATCTCAGGATTACAAATCTCCAAATTTAATCATTTTCCAATATCTATATTTCTTCTTTTGATGCCACCACTGGTCGCAACCCATACAAATAGCTCATCTTCTTTACGTGGTAGGATCGAACCCAGGCCAGTGTGCTACTCCACTTGACAATGAGCAGAATTTTGATGTATGATCTAAGTAAAGAGCAGAATTTTTTTTAACGTGGTATGATCTAAGTAAAGAGCAGAATTTTTTAACACTGCTGGGAATCGAACCCAGGCCAGTGTGCTACTTCACTTGAAAATGGTTCCTTGAATGATGCCTTTAATTAGCTCAAATCCTTCGGGTATTCACAGAATAACCAGGGTTAAATAATTTAAACATGGCACATTGCATAACTAAAATTCTTTTCAGGCGTTCATAAAAAATGGATCGCTCTGTCGGGAGTATTTAAAGACAACGACTAACAGCGTAACTGGTTTAAAAAATTTATCAATAATTTATTATATTATGTTTATATATTATTGTGATGATGTTTTTTTTATGAAATTGTATATTCCTATCACTATCACCTGTGTAGAATATGAAGCACAGCACCTACATTACAGTATCTATCTGTATTTCATTTTTAATAATTTGATTTTAGCTTTTATTAGATCAAAGTTTTAATGGGTAATAGAATACCTACCCATTTTTCCGGTCTACGTGGCGTAAAATTAGGAAATTCTTCCTCTATCTAAGCAGATTACTGTGCAACTTATGAAATATATCTGGTAAATAGAAGTCACAAAACTTCTTAAGCTACTAAAAAAAAAAAAAAAAAACGTTATCACCTCAACTTTGAAAAAAAAAACCGACTGAAAACAACGCTGTCTATACCTTATAGGTAATATTGAATTGAATTGAATACTTTTATTTATTTGTACAATAATAATTTATTATAAACAATACGTCTCCTGTAAACTAAGAAAGTCTATGGAAGAGAATGCCAAAGGCATTATCACCACCCTTGATCAGACTTTGTTAATCTTTAATCAATTAATTATACCTTTTCACTGTACCTGTATATAAAAAAATGTAAATAAAGTTTGATCAAAATTGTTGAATAATAATAATAATAAGGTCTAACATCTGAGCAGTCTAAATAGAAAGTAAACAAATTAGAAGTCCCATTTAAAATGCTACTTACCAACAAGATGAAACTCCTGCAGTCCATTCTCCTTTGTTTATCTCGGGACAATGGGCACTTCACTCATTTTTCTTGTGTTGATAGCAATATTTTTAATAAATCATTATTAGGTACCAGTAAGACATTGTTTTATAAGGTCCGGACTTCATTATCTATACAAGTAAATTGGGTAAGGGGCAAGGACTCAGAATGTTACAGACCTCTCTTTAAATAAATATTCAAATTTGGTAAACGGCTCAGTCAGTGATACAAATTTATTATAAACACTACAGTTGTTTGGCTGCATATATGTATAGGTAGGTATGTATGTGTTCAAAGTTAAGTTAAAGTTATCATATTTGTGTTAATCACTGTCGTGATATCACAACCACTCAAACTCGCTTTACTGAAACTACGCTGAATCCGTGACTTGAACCACCTACCTCCAGGTTACAAGTCCGCCGCCTTATCGATCAAGCTACTTAGGTGGGTGTTTGTATGTATGTGTGGTATCTTTGTGTTATTTTGTCACTTCTTTAGTGGGTAGCTCAGAATTTATTATTATAGACTGGTTGGAGTTCCACAAGAGAAGTTCCCAACTATCATACCGACCTCTATTTACGAGTAGATCTATTGTGACCAGTCGATTCTATTTGGTTTTAACGTCCTGATTTTAAGTAGTCAGGACGAGAGTTTTACCCTCCATTCGCCGGCAATCGTATAAGCTACCCACATTAACCTTACTCAGCCTGGGTAGGGCCGGAAATGCCAGCCTCACGTGTTTGAAGTGAACTTTTTGGAGAGAAGTTTGGAGGGAAAACTTAAACCATGATACAGAAACCTACAGTTTTTGTTTTAATTTGAGTTTAACGTCACTTTCAACTGCATGTTCACATCACGATGGGGATGTTACCCTCCATTCGCTGGCAGCTAAAAACCAGCTACTCAAATTAATCTCACCCAGCATAAGTAAGGCCGGGAATAGCCAGCATCACGAGGGTTCAAATTTGAATAGTCACGTATTCAATTCCTTACCTCGCTGGACGTTGCTCAACATTAGTGACAGAACTGGTTTCTTTTATTTAACATCTCTTTACTATCTAGAACCCAGGCCATTCGAGATTGGGGTTTTACCCTCCATTTGCTTGAAACTCACAGACCAGCTAGTCACACCTCACCCAGCCTAAATGGGAATAGCATCAGAAGGAATGCAATTTTACTATTCATCCACCAAGTCCTTACGTCGCTAAACGTAGTTTAACTTCAGTGATCTTACGAAAACCGGTGTTTTCAATGTGCCATTGGTTATGTGGTTGTGGTTACCAAAGATTGTTATTATTCTCATTATTATTATTAGAATCGAAGTTGTGTAAGAATCAACATTCAACACGAGAAAATAGGATATTATGGTCTCGAGTAAACTGAACAATCAACGCTGGTTGACGAGAGAGGCAAGCCTTCACGGTAAACAGCGAGGATGATGAACTCATCACCGGTGAAAGTGGTGAGCAGATTGGCTCATTGTGTAAGCAGCACCCTCGTCCATTACCATAACCTGAGGCCACAGAGGAACCATAATATATCATTTATAATTTGTGACTGTATATTTACGGGTCATGTGTAAAATCAAACATAAATACATGTTACTACAATGAAAAAAAACATAGATTAATTAAAACATATAAAACATTCAGTGACTAGATAAAAAAAACGTTGGTAACAGGTAGTAAGTAATACTACTATCACATATTGTTTGCCGCACACATCATTCGGTCGATGGGGGCATAAAATAAATAATTAGTCTCACATTTTCAATAAAGTATACCTGCTATAGGTACTCAAAATTCACCGACCTCAGTAGCTTGATCGATAAGGCGGCGGACCTAACAATAATAACACTCTTTCCTAGAAGGTAACCACCAGGCGAGCTTAATGCTCAAAACATTTTCTACCACCTAACCCTCAGACACTTATTATTATGTGTTATATCTTTACCCTACAATCTACATCCTCAGAATAATTTAGATAGTCCTCAGATATTTTGTGTGTAGGTAAATATTAACAGTTTCACACCTTTCCATCAGCAGGAGTAATCAAATTTAAGTATTTTTCCAAGTTGAAAAATGTTTATTTTTATGATTGTAGATAATATAAATAGTTCTAATAAATAGTTCGAAAAAAAACTACATAATTTCTCTTTTCACATTCTCTATCTTCTTATGCTGGGTCCAATGCGAACAATGTTCGCCAATACTATTAGGTGTTACAAAATGTTATATAAAAAGGCAATATCTTCTGGTTACATAACAGGTATCATGTATTTACTGTTTTACATGTAGGTATGTTTAGGGGTTGGGTGGAAGAGATTGTCAAAGGCAGTAACCCCGCCCTTTAGTTAGGACATCTGTATAATATATATTTTATCATTCATTTTCTATTTTTCTTTTACCTACATTGTTTCTAATTTTGTATATTAATTTGTAAATAGGTACAGTACATATTTCCTTATATATACAATTATACAGTGTATTATAATAATAATATGTTTGCAAACAAATATAATAATAAATTGATGTTAAGGACCTCGGCCCGAAATCAATATTAATTTATTACTTTTAAGATAGGTACCTAATCTTTTGTTATTGTTTAAGAAATCAAACTAGATCTTCATTATGTTTTATACATATTTGTATAAAATAGATTTTATTGAAATAACAGATTTTATTCAGTTTTGACCCATCATCTTCTTGTGAGCTGCATTCAACAGTCACGGCAGAGTAGAAAATAAATTTCTCTCACTGTTTGACATCTTCCTTAAGCTGATTGTTATTTCATCAATTTAGTATGGAAGGTTTGTTCTGCATTATTAGGTAACATTTTCAATGAATAATGTTACCAAACACCTGACTCTGTTCGCTACATATAATGTTCTCAAACACTGTTACCTAACACTGTTCGCTGTATACCTAGCTACCTACATACTTTTTAAAAGGGCCGCATTATAGGCTCACTACAAAAATAAGCACTCTGGCTCATGTGGAACTACAGTGCGCTGTGATTGGCTGAAACTCGGATTTGAGATATTATCTTTGGCAATCCTACCGATTTTTATTATTGTTATTATTATTTTACACTTTACTATTAAGGACATATGTATACAAAAACAGATAATTACACATTAATATACAATAAAAGAAGAAAAAAATTGGAAACAACATAAGAAGAAAAAAAATGGAGAAAAAAATATAAAAATATATAGATACACACACATGGCCTAACTAAAGACTAAAGGGCGGGGTTATCTAGTACAACTTCTCACTTTTCTGTTTATACTGATACTGATTGCCTTTGGCAATCTCTTCCACCCAACCTTTATCGATTTGAGGGATTATCCTACCTATCCTACCTAATGGCAATCCTACCTTTTTTTATATGGAGTTCGGGCCTAAGTTCGCAAACACTATTAAGCATACATGAACAGCTGTATAAATGGGCTTATGCTCTTGATCTTTTTCTGCAACAAACTCTCGTGAATAGTTGACTGTTAATTCAACTATTGAATCAGCATGCATGCCATGCCAGCCTCCGTGGCGTAACGGTTGTGACTACTGCCCGTAGTCCAGAGATCCCGAGTTCGATCCCCGGTTGGAGGAAACTTTGTTCCCTTCAAACACGTGAGGCTGGCATTTCCGGCCCTACCCAGGCTGGGTGAGGTTAATGTGGGTAGCTGGTACCACTCCCAGCGAATGGAATCAACTGGTCACAATATAGATCTAATTAGGTCGCAGTGTTAATTGTTAAGGTTTCACTGAAAACCCTGCAACCAGTTACCAGATCAGATAATAATAATAATGCAAGCCATGCATGCTGGTTGCCTGACCGTGTGTGGCAAGTTCATGCATAGGCCCGAGCATTCGTATTTGATCTGTCACCGAAACAAATTATTAGAAAGACACTATATTTTAAAACGTCGCGTCGGGCGTCGACTGCCATGTTTAAATTTCCGACTGCCTGGTGGATCGGTAAGACTGTAATGGCCGAGTTATGAAACAGTTCGCAGTTCGAATCCATACTCAGTAGGTAGAAAAAATAACTCTTTTTTATATGCTGTCTTGTGTACAGATTCAAAATAATAATAATTCCAGAATCCTTTTTGGACTAAGCGATGTAGATAATGTAAGTGGGATATTTGTCATTACGGCCAAATTGTAAAATAGGACTACAACAAATAAGCCAAACCATCCCTCATGTCGGACTATAGTGTGCTGTGATTGGTTGAAACTCGGACCTTAGGACAGTCTGGCTTATCTTTGTTGTCATCCTATTTTCGGCCCTTTTGAAAATAATCGATTTTTTAGTATGTACTTAAAGACACAAAGAGGGGCTGAATACTCGTAGGTCCAGAAACATAATATATATGTACCTAATTAATATCTACTACGATAAAAACTTATTATAATACTCAGCTGCACATGAGAAATCAGAACCGTTCAAAAAGGAACGGATCTAAATCTAAATTCATTGGAAAAAAGGAAACACATAATTCAGAAACTCGTTTTTAATTTATTTTTTTCGTAAAGTCGGTTTAATTGTTACTTTCCACGAGTGAATTTTAAGAAATTTAAAAGTAAGTAGGTAAGTATTTACCTACCTAAAAAAATTTCATTAGATTCGGTGGTTAAATCACTCAATAGGTTCATTTATATTGACACCTGTTACCGGTAAATCATAGATAATAATAAACTTTATTTGTCTTACTAAAACACTTTTTCCTTTTAGGGAAAAGTTAAATCACTGAACAGGAGGTTGATATATATTGAAACCTGTCACTGGTAAATCATGGATATTAATAAACTTTATTTATCTAACACTTTTTTCTATTGGGGGACTAACAATTTTTTGTTCACTTTCATTACAAATATTTTATTTATACTTACTTCCGGTGTGGAACTAAATAGTCCTTTTTTGATAGAAGTTTAAACAAAGTGTCATTTATAGTTTAATAATTTTGTTTATTTTTGTTTTTAATTTCCTAATCCTATAATAAGGAAAGTAGGTATTGTATTTCTTTTACTAACTACTAAACAGTCCACTTTTTTATAGCAGTTTAAACAAATTCTCATTTATAGTTTAATAATTTTGTTTATTTTTGTTTTTAATTTCCTAATCCTATAATAAGGAAAGTAGGTATTGTATTTCTTTTACTAACTACTAAACAGTCCACTTTTTTTATAGCAGTTTAAACAAATTCTCATTTATAGTTTAATAATTTTGTTTATTTTTGTTTTTAATTTCCTTATCCTATAATAAGGAAAGTATGTATGTATTTTTTACAAAGTCTCATTAATAGTTTAATAATATTGTGTTACTTTTGTTTTTAATTTCCTAATCCTATAATAAGGAAAGTATTGTATTTCTTTTACTAACTACTAAACAGTCCACTTTTTTATAGCAGTTTAAACAAATTCTAATTTATAGTTTAATAATTTGGTTTATTTTTGTTTTTAATTTCCTTATCCTATAATAAGGAAAGTATTGTATTTTTTACAAAGTCTCATTAATAGTTTAATAATTTTGTTTATTTTTGTTTTTAATTTTCTAATCCTACAGTAAGGAAAGTACTGTATATTTTACTATATTTTGTTTATTTATTATGTAACAACACACGCAGACTATCACAAAGAGTTCGAACCAGACACGGCGGCGCCAGCGCGTCGAAGAGTGCAGAAATTCACAAGGAAATTAAGGTTAGCACGGTCAGTAAGCCAAAGTCACCAAACGAGCGCGACACTGGAACGGTTCCCGTCAGTAGATCAAGCGACCGGACGGCTAGACACATGTGGGTCATTCCCCAGTTCTCAGCTCACTGAGTTGCTCTGACCAGTGTGTCTGTGTGAGTTGGTTCTCAAGACTACTTTCGCCGACGACCCCTTTCTACTTACTCCATCAGCTACTCCTGAGGACCAGCAGTCGGTTTCCCTTTCCACGATACGTCGGAGATGCGAGAGGTGTACACGTTCACTTTCTTCTATTGGGCGACCTTCACTCTGTGATTTATTTCGCTCGAATAATATGTTATTCTATCTTCGTAACCATATTACTTTGAGTCTCCACTGTGAACAACTGAACGTGTGTATGTATGATAATAATATCTAATAATAATAATAATATCGCCTTATTTATACTGCCTGATTAGAACTATTAAGCCCCATTATTCCAGCAGTAAGCCCAATACGCATTATTATGTGGTAAAAATCCCAAATGGGAGGATAACTTGTCATGTCCCGGCTGGTCTTCGAACCCGCGACCTCTGGAATCTCTGGATTCACAGTTGCCGCCTTTACCACTGAGCTATAATAACACTAGGACAGGCTATAATAACACTCTTAAGTGGAAGGTAACCACATTGCGAGGTTGATGCTCAAAGCATTTTCTACCACCAAACTCTCAGAGTTTTATTATTTTATGTCACAAACTCAAATTTATGAGGAAATATTCATGCACTGGATGGAATTCGAACCAACAAATACGCTACCTGGATTACCAGACTATCGCCTTAACCACTCGACTATCAATGCACGCTACCAATAATAATATCGCCTTACTTATTTATATTCCCCGATTAGGCCTAATGAGTGTATTATTAAAGCAGTAAGCCCACGACGTATTATTATGTGGTCAAAATTCCAAATCGGAGGGTAACTTATCATGTCCCGTCTGGGTTTGGAACCCGCGACTAGCGACTACCAGTCAGACGCCTTGACCATGACCACTGAGCCAGTATATTGTTCATAATAGTGTAGTAGACAGGAAGATATTCATTAGGGTTTTATTTTCGGAATAATTCATGACAAATGTTAAATCTTCCACTCGTTAAGAATCATACAAGCTTTCCATATTAACCTGACACAGCTTCGGTGGGGCGTAAGAGGTAAACCGCAAGTGGTCTTGGAAGATATAACAGGCTATTTTTGTTAGCAGATTCTACACAAATCAGGGATCGAACCCACTGCTCTGGACTAAGAGCAGTGGTCATAAGACCTCATAATCGTTAGACCATAAATGTTGGACACACACAGGCACTAACACACGCATCCACACACAAAACACACACACATACAGGCACATACACACGCATCCACACACACATATACATACACACACACGCACATACACACATCTCGAAAATCCGCCACTGGCGGCTTCATCAATAGCCATAAGTAGATCTCAAACATCGAAGAGAATTTTGTCATTTAATTAATTGGTGAAGCCACCAAACTGTGATGTTAACGTAAAGTGTTCATGGGAAATGACCTGAATTTTTTCTCAAAATTTTTGAGTTTTTGACCTCATAGGTAATAATAAGACTCTGATGGTTAGGTGGTAGAAAATGCTTTCAGCATTAACCTCTTCTGGTGTTTAAATTTTCTAGCTTTGTTGTGATTTTTGGAAAGCATAATAATAATTCTAATACGACTTATTTATTATATTGAATTTTACTCTCTCTGGACTATTACAAGTTACAGTAGAAAATATTTATATAAGTCCTTTATTCTGTGAATTGGCCCTAAGAAGCCCATTAGCCTTCTTAGGGCCAAATTACAGAACAGCATATAAGAACCTATCAAAGCAGAACCTCAGAACCAATCACAATGCAATGTAGGTCGACTTGAATTACAGTCTGGCTTATATTAAATTAAATCCTGTTTACAATTTGGCCCTTGTGTTTTTAATGTTCTTTTATAACTGCCACTCGCGTAAACCTCAATTTATTTATCTCCTCTCTTGTTATGTTAGGTACCCATTTGTAATTCATAACTCATTATGCATATTCTGTACATAGCATAGCTTACGAGAATTTAGAGTAAGGATACTCTTACTAAATCCTCCTAGTCCTAGAGCATAGCATGTACGTTACAATGTATGTAGGTATTATAGGCCAAAAAGGGGTTTTTGGGGGCACCTATTTGGAAGGGATTTTCCTCCTCAGTATTAGGGATTTTGGTTTAAAACACTTGCAACACTGTAGCATACGTGCACACACAGTAACGCGGGTTAATTTTGAATTTATCATTTTCAATTCTGCATTTGAGATTTCACGTGTGAATTTGTGGACTTATTGGCAATTGGTAATAGTAACTTGGTTTTTCAGTAATCAGAATCATTTTATCAGTAATGTCCATAAAAGTAAAACATATGATTAAAATTATCCCATTGAAAACAACTCTACTGATTTTTTAAAAGGACCTAAATCCATTCAAACGAATTGTATTACACAGTACATGAGATTAAAGAACTCTGCTATCTCTACATTCAGACTGAAAATATTGAAGTGCATGATATTTGAACCATGTCGGGGTTCAGTTACATTGAATGCATTGGAGGAAAAGATGTGTTCACAGTCAAACCTGTGTTTTCTACCAATTCCGAGTAAGTTTGAATATACAAAATCACTTTATAAGCTAATACCTACTTTATTTAAAACTTGAAAAAATTGGCTTGGTAACAAACATATTAAGCTCCATAAATGACAAAACTTATGCTATACCTATTTGTTCATCACTTTTGTGATATATCATCTACTCAAACTCTTTTTACTAAATGTATGCTGAATCCAGGACTTGAACCACCAACCTCCAGGTTGCACCTTATCAATTAAGCTACTGAGGTCAAACCTCAAATAATAGTTGGTTGGTAACCTCTAATAATAATAACCCCTTATTTACACTTCCTGACTAGGTCATAACTTTATGGTGTCATGAAACCCATTATTCAAGCAGTAAACCCCATCATCTTAATATATAAATGTCAAAGTCACTGACTGACCACTGACTGATCATTGCTCTACAGCCCAAACCGTAAGTCCTAGGAAGCTGAAATTTGGTAGGTAGCTTTGTCTTATAGTCTAGATGTGCAATAAGACGGGATTTTTCAAAATTCCACAATGTAGTATCTTTCACCAGATGGGGCTGACGTTCCAGAAGGACGTCAGCCCCATCTGGGTTAATATATTGATGAAATTCCAAATGGGATGATAAATGTTTATTTATTTATTAAATTGATCAATTTTAAAATCACAGGATATAGACTTGATCCATCCCACTTGCATGAGGCAATGTACCTAACATGCAGGTAGCATTACCTCGTTGGATCGCCAAAGAAATCCTCTGAAAGAGGAAAGCCTTGGCGGCCCTATTGCCAGTGAGACGAACCAAGCCATCACCAACAGTTTTAAAAAAGCTCTTCATCTCCTTGCTCCAAGGCCCCATTGTTTAGCATGCCAGGGGAACAAAGATATAGTTTGCCTCGGTGATAAAACTGTATGAGGCATTTTTCCTCCTGACTGCTTTTTCTGCTGCAGCACCAACTGTACGACTGGTCTGTGGCACATAAGTATCTGCTAGAGTGTTGACATAGGTGCTATCCCAAACTAGCATTTGACCACGAGACCAGGGAACTAGTGTCATTCCATCTGGCCTTTTTCCATCATTTCGGCTGAGCCCTGTCAGTTCCAAGGTAGATGGTATGTTAATGGAGGCTAAGGAACGATGATAAATTATCATATCTTAGCTGGGTTTCTAACCTGTAGATTATCAGACCACCACCTTGACCACTAAGGTACCAGCATAGACAGTTTCTGTCTTGGTAGCTGAAACAGACAGAACTAGGAGAGCCCAGTTCTGTCTAGTTAAGCTATCCAAACAAACCAGTTTGTTAACAAGCAACAATATTATACATGCCTTTGGGCTGGGGGAAGCAGTAAAACATACTTTTAGGGCGAAATTAATAGACAAATTCTATTTCTCAAGTCATTGCTAAGCCCTGGTTTTCCCAATCTTACGCAGTACACAATTTGTGACTTAGCGCCACATCTATTAATTCCTCTTTTAAATTCTAACAATATAATAATGTATGTATTAAAAAGTCTTTTTTCATACATTTTTCAGATTGATATATGTGGCAAATGGAAATAAAGTGGATGTTCATAGCAGTCATACCGGTGATTTTATTCAGAGTTTGAATTCAGAGGTCTCAATTTCAGATAATATTGTTGCACTCTTTCTACACCCTATTAAAACCAAACTTTTGGTTGCTCTTTTTGAAAATGGTTTTCTTGTGTCCTGGTTCGCAGAGAGTGGTGATATTGAACGCTCTAGTGTAAGTATTTTATTTTTAACACTTGCTGGGGGGTGAGGGGTTACAAGAATAGGTTTAAGTTTTGTAGTGGTCCCATTTGTACTGCACAAAAACTGTGCTCACTTTAATTTGTCTGTGAGATATCTATGAATACTACAAGATTTCCATAGGTACAACGTATAACAATTTGTAAAAATTCCCTGTATGTAAAATAATAAATAAGTTGCAGAATTATCCACCCACTTCCTGTTTTCCACATAGACTGATAGAAAATGGTAAAAGTCCATATTTCTTGGGTGCCACATCTGTAGATTTCTTTGATAAAAAGATTTTTGTGATACTCTTTCCATCTACAAGAGATGGCTGACTTATTTATTTATAATGGGTATCTTCACCAATGTTTCTAAGAAATTATTTTGTAATTTAAGATTTAATAGGTCTAAAAATCCTGTACTAGAAATCAAATTGTTAAATAATCAAGATTAATTTTTACTTTCTATATTTGTTAAAGAAACTTCAATTTGGGGACTCAACAATCAGTATTGTCAGTGCCAAGTGTCATGTTAATGTGATTGACAACTCTAGTGTAGACATCTTCACAATCACAAAAATCACTAACGACTGTGTTACATCCAAGAAGATGAAAGTGTTTGCTTATGAGACAGGACAAGAGAAAATCATTCAAAACAAAACATTCAACAATCTAAAGTAAGTGGAAAATGTACATTAAAATAGTTTTTGTTAATACCTTTAACATAATAGTTTATGATAAAAACACAAAAACACTTAATAAACTAAACTCATGACTAAAGTAAAGTTCTACGGATCATGAAAAACACCTAAAAAACATGAAACCGGGGATTGGGAACATTAGTTCCAAAAGGATTCATCAAATTAGCACTCTTGCAGTAAATCAAGGGTTTTGCCACCTCAGTTTGGCAAGCAAACCTCTTGATTTACTGCACTAGCGCTAATTTGATGAATCCTTTTGGATAGTTAACGTTCCCAATTCCTTGTTTCGTGTTTTTCAGGTGTTTTTCAAGATCTGTAGAACCAGTCATCAAAATTTGGATTCTAGTCATTTATTAGTGTTTTTTATCATAAATTCACATATGATGTCAAATATAAACATGTGCATAAAATAACATGTTTTAAATTACAATATTATAGGTATTCTGTTTATCTTTTTAACATTTCTATGCTCTTAATCTGTCTGCGCTATCTGAGCAGGCAACTTGTTTCTAACAGCTGTGGCAGCAAAGATATCATTATTATTAAACATATTCGATCAAGTTTTATTTACAAATAACATAGAATATATACAATTATACATACATAGGAATTAAAATTAACAAAACAAAACTTGATCAAGGGCGGTGCTAATGCCAACGGCATTCAACGGCAAAGATATCATGACTACCTAGTGAGTTTATTTTATTCTAAAAAATATTTTGTATTTTTTACAGTAAAATTCCTTTCTTATTTCTTTAGGAATAATAATGATAAGTGAATAATGCTATGTTTCATAGTAGGTGTTGGTCCAGGACTCATAATTTTGTAATTTATCCATGTTAAACAATATTTTATTCTAGGTTCGAGGATGTTGAATCATTAAATATTATTCACTTTGGCGGATCCGAAAATATTAAATCAAATGGAAAAACTATCTCCGGCAGATACCTTTGTGTCACCACAGGACCAAAAATGTTTGTGATGTTCTTGAGGTGTATTTTCGATCCTCGGTAAGTTACTCTGACTTCAGTTTTATGTCTTATCTTTTTATTTTATTTATATATTTACATAACAAGAGTTATAAGACTTATCTTTTTACTACCAAGTATATCTATAGATAATATCATTATGCCCTTAAAAAAACCTCATCATATTCTTATACAAGGTGTTTAACTTTACAACACAGAAAACAGAATAAATACAAAATAAGTACCTATTTTACCATATTTTCAAGTTCTAAATAAGAAGTGAAGTAGATTGATGTAAAGAATTCACAAGAAAGTTGTTCCAAATGACAATTTAAGTGCAATAAGAAAAAAAAAAAATCTGAATACCCAAAAACAAATCAGCCATGTACAAAAAAAATCACTTTCGTGATATCACAACTACTCAAACTCGCCTTAATAAATCCATGCTTTTCAAGCCATTAAACCCTTTCAACCGGCGTGAACGACAGGCCTACCGCTTTGTTAAAACGCCGTTAAACCGGAAAAAAACCCTTTCAAAACTGAAAGCTTACCTGCCTTTTTAGGGTTGACTAGTCTGTTTTTTGTTTATAGTCCTCTAGCGAGACACTGATCTTCCTGTTTAGGATGCCCCAGCCGCACCCTGTTGATATAAACTTTCTTTCCCTGTGTTTATAGTTGTGAACAAGATAGTGCCATCCACGATCAACAAGAGATTCAAATGAAAAGCTGCTGGTACCAGATGGGCTCAGGAAGAAGTTATTGCAGTGTGACGTGTCATCCTACGGAGTACAATGTAGCTGCGGGAGATAGTACTGGTCGTGTGGTTGTGTACACAGGGGTCTTCCTGCATGCTCAAGATAAAAGTAAGTATTTTTTAATACAAATTTCTGTCGGCGCGGGGGTTCGAACCCGGGACCTTCCGCATGGCAAAGCGAGTGCTTAACCTTTGAGCTATTCGTGCGCTTTTTTTTTAGTATAATAGTGCTGTTCAGTATAGTAGTGCCTTTTTTCTTCTCTTTTTTAATGATATTTATTTACAGAGGACACTTAACAATCAGAGTTCTTGCTCCTCATAGTGGTGCTTTATTTAGACCGTCAACTCAAGACAGGGATCATGATGTCTCAATAATCAAACTCACCTTTTTAGCGCGCGATGAGCTCAGTAGTTTAGCACTTGCTTGTCATTCGGAAGATCCTGGGTTCGAACCCCCGCGCCGAAGTTATTTGTAAGGGATACCATCCGGTGCGCTCGTGTTAACCCAACACCTAATTGGGAAGTATTGTGTCACTCTTTGCCCATCAGAGGGAATGCATACTACGGGATGAGCAAACTACAACATAGACCACAAGCGTCTACCGTAGCTCCTGTTTCATGGTTACGAAATAAAAAAGGCTGTGAAACACTCATAAAAAAAAATAAATATATATATACATATTTGGGATTCGAACCACCAAATTTGGAGTCCGCCGCCTTATGGATTGTGCTACTGAGGTATCTTCCACACTATTCAATGTCCCAAGATACAACTTGGATCTCTTGTATAAATCACCAATAATCACTGCTATGAGAACCTACAATGTGATATAAAAGAAAAACCACATTTATTCTCATTTACATAATTAAATCCACGACACTGCGTTAGTAATTGCCTGATCAATCAGTTACACGATTATATCAGGTGTAACCGCAGTACAATAATAAAAAAAAAGTTTTTATCTTTTTTCTCAGAAATAATAACTTTAAATTTATTTTCTTAAAGGACAAGTGCAGGATGGTGGGATGCTCCATCCTAGTGAAGACAAACTAACAAATGAATCATCTGACAGCGACACACAAGACGAACACAGGGAAAGTAATCTGGCGAAGAAAAGTAAGAGCGGTGCACCCAGCAAGGACACTCCTACCACTGTCAAGAGATCAGCAGTGTCTCGCCATATGTCTTGGGCAATCACGACTGTCTACCATTGGCACTCCTTTCCTGTACTCGATGTTCTCTACTCAGAAACAGGTATAAATCATTGATTAAATACTGTAATAAGATAAAGATAAATGTGTTTCTTTGTGTTATTAAGAATTATAGGACTTTTCCATATCTTTTCATATGCTTTTTTTGAAAAGGAACCGCTTTCGCATTACTTCAGGGCACTTTACCTTCACATCCATGCCATTCCGGAAACGAAAAATGTCCGTCAGAATTTTCCGCTCCGGCCGGGATTCGAACCCGCAACCTCCGGGTCAGTAACCAATGCTCTTAACCACTGAGCCACGGAGGTGGGCATTTAATATCCTTATATCTTATTTTTGCCTATAATTCCGCCACTGGTCGCTGCTCACATTAAAGCAGCTACTCATTTTTCCTCACGAGGTATGAGTAGACTCCAAACACCCAAGAACAGAGCAGAACTTTGCCCCGCTGGGGATCGAACCCAGGTCACCGTGCGTGCACCTGGGTTCGATCCAACTCACTCGGCCACGGTGACTTCTAAATAATGTAATATAACTTGTTTCTTTTTTTTTCTCTTTATCATGGGACCAGCGATAGTTATTCCGTACAGATGCGTGTACCACCCGGTCTTCTGTTTTTTTTTTTTTTTTTTTTTTTTTTTCTTTAATGGCTTTGTTTAACGTGGCAGGATTCTCCCAATGCAGCTCTTCCACCCAACCACCGGTATTGTCAGGTTCCATATCAGGAACCTGACGTTGATTTTAAGTACTCCACTGCTTTTGTCTTAATGCTACCAAATCAAGTGGAGTGTCTTAATGCAGCAGGGAGTGCATTCCACAGTCGAGCTGCAGTAACTTGAAATGACCGCTCACCTGCTGTAGTTCGATGTAATGGTATTTTAAGTGTTTTAGTGTGAGTAGATCTTGTGCTGTACTGATTTGAATTGGACAGAAATTCTATAAACTCAATAATATACAGTATGTTTCAGAAAAGGTGGCCACCCCCTCGTAACTTTTGAACGCGACGGAATTTTTCAATTCTGTAAAGTCCTAAGTATAGGAAGTGCCCTATGGCCCATCCTGTGGTCATATTTATTTTTGGCCCCGGTCGGCCCTTCCGGTTTTTAGGCCATATTTTTTCATTTTTCTCGAGAATTTTAAATGGAATGCTATATTTTTTATTCCTGTTAATTAAAGTCCAAGTTAGGCTGAGTATAATGAGCTTTCAAATTTTTCAAAAACCTTATCAGGGGCGGAGCTAGTAGGGTGCAAGTTTCAAAACTGTTACACGCTGTATTTCAGCGTTAGTTAGATTTTTTAGTACTTTTTCTATTGTCATAGGTTCAAAATATTGTTTTACACCATATGAAATCAAAAAAATATTCTTGTTTACTTCTAATCAGGGTCATAGTAAGGTTTTTGTAAAAGTACTTTTTTTCTCACGTCAATTTTTCCGTAAATTATTGGTGTTCTCGAAATTGGCATTTTTAGAGGTGAAAGTCTGCAGTGACATATGTTTTTTATGCTTGAAATCGAAAGTAAACTTAACGGAGAAACGATTAAGATCATAAAAAAAGCCATTTAACCTGCTAGTTTTTTCACGACAGTGTCCGGTAAAATGGGAGAATTTCGTATTGGATTTTTTTTTGTTGAGGAAACACAATTGGCATAGAAAATAAAGAATATCTAATAAAGGAATAATACTTCAATAAACATAACTAAATGCGAAATTAAATGAAAATTATTTCTTGTAAATCAGTGCCGGATATTTTTTTTTTTTTTCTCTCTCTCTCTCTTTTTCACTTTTCGAAGTTCAAGTTGTATCAAAAATAATTATCGGATAATGCTGCTTCTAAAGTCGGCCTAGGGGTCCCTTATTGAGACAATTTTAGTTGGTAAGTTGGTAAAATCTGTAGAAAACACATTGTCAATCATTCTGGAGTCAGTCCGATGGCGCTTTGAATGCAACGATTCTTGTAGGATCACCGAAGTTAAGCATCGACCAGCGAAGAGAAGACTTCGTGATGCTGGCATTCCGGCCTAACCCAGGCTGGGTGAGATAAATGTGTTTAGCAGGTTGGTGAGTTTCTTGCGAATGGAGGGTAACATCCCCGTTATGATATGACCATGCAGTTGAAACGCGATATTAAACCCAAATTAAAAAAAAAAATCATACTGGTGTTGCTAGTAATGAATACCAGGTCTCTAAATAAAAATCTAACTATCTCGAAATTTAAGAGAAACAAATACCAGGTCAAGTACCAAACTCTTGAGCGTGAAAATTAAACCAATTCAATTATTATAAAGAGGAGAAGAGAGAGAGAGAGAAAAAAAAAAAATTCGGCACTGATTTAGAAGAAATAATCTTCATTTATATTCGCATTTAGTTATTTTTATTGAAGTATTATTCCCTTATTAGGTATTCTTTATTTTCTATGCCAATTGTGTTTCCTCAACAACAAAAAAATCCAATACGAAATTCACCCATTTTACCGGACACTGTCGTGAAAAAACTAGCAGGTTAAATGGCTTTTTTTATGATCTTAATCGCTTCTCCGTTAAGTTTACTTTTGATTTCAGGCATAAAAAACATATGTCACTGCAGACTTTCACCTCTAAAAATGCCAATTTCGAGAACACCAATAATTTACGGAAAAATTGACGTGAGAAAAAAAGTACTTTTACAAAAACCTTACTATGACCCTGATAAGAAGTAAACAAGAATATTTTTTTGATTTCATATGGTGTAAAACAATATTTTGAACCTATGAAAATAGAAAAAGTACTAAAAAATCTAACTAACGCTGAAATACAGCGTGTAACAGTTTTGAAACTTGCACCCTACTAGCTCCGCCCCTGATAAGGTTTTTGAAAAATTTGAAAGTTCATTATACTCAGCCTAACTTGGACTTTAATTAACAGGAATAAAAAATATAGCATTCCATTTAAAATTCTCGAGAAAAATGAAAAAATATGGCCTAAAAGCCGGAAGGGCCGACCGGGGCCAAAAATAAATATGACCACAGGATGGGCCATAGGGCACTTCCTATACTTAGGACTTTACAGAATTGAAAAATTCCGTCGCGTTCAAAAGTTACGAGGGGGTGGCCATCTTTTCTGAAACATACTGTATTGTGGACATTGAACACTCATTACTTTGAAATTACTAAGTGTTAAGCTACTGTTTGTGTGTCCCCCTCAGGTCACCTCATATTCAGCGGAGGAGGAGAGAGAGTGCTGGCGGAGTGGACTCTCCCTCACTGCCGACACCCGCGGACTCTACCTCGCCTCCCCGGCACCATAGCCAACATCACCGGGGCCCCCAATGGACAGATGATCGTATCGACACGGGACAACTGTGAGTATTCCATATTCCGGTGTTTCATCATCATAGGGTGGCGTCATCGTGAACGATGGTAGCCAGAAAGTGGAGGAATGACTCAGCACTTCTACCACTGTTTTTAATAATAATTTCATTTATTTGTAATATTATTTTACAATTGTACCACTGTTTTTACAAGGAGGCTAATAATTGACAAGGGCCCCCAGAACCAAGCCAATGCTGGTCTAGTACCTGTTTATACAGGGTGGACCAAAAAAACGTTTACACCCGTTAATGGTAAATTACTGACGACATTTCCAGCCCGGATCTGCAATCTGTTTTTTCGGATTCGCCTTTATAACTGCACAAAGTGATTTTTTGCAACTTTCTGAAAAAGTCCGACTTTGGCTTATTCTTCAGGTCAGAACTTTTTTTCTGTTTAAGATGAGTTGATTCTGAACAATTCTGCAGAAAGCCAACAAAATTTCAATGTTTCTAGCTACACTACTTTATTTTTTACGATTTGGTTTGGCATCTTTTTTGACACCTGAATAGAAAAAAAATTCTCATGTAAATTTTTTACACTTTAAAACACTCAAGATTTGCCCGAGCAAATTTTGGCACAGACGTGGGCAAGTTTGATAAAAGTTGGCGGCCACCCCAAGGATGCTAAAAAATAATTTTACGATTTTTTATCACGTGATCTTCTGGGGAAACAAACCAGGTAAGTCTCAAAAAATGATGTTCAAAATCTTAAAAGTGTTGACCGTGTAGGGTCGTCTTGTACTCAAAGAGTAATTAGCTATTTATGTCTGATAATTATTTTCTTTGGAATTAATTAAAGGCCAGTCAAATGAATGATTGTTTGTTTCTCGATGATAGTTTTCAAGCATATTTTTCTGCATTCTATGAAATACTATCTTTAAACTTCTTGAGTTTTTTTAGTACAAGTTACATTATTATAATTCGGATGCTGAAATGGCAGATATGCATTTAGCATATGGAGCTGCCAACAGGAACATTTGGGATCACGTGAAAAACATAGTTTACGAAATACCAGTGGAGACGCAGGAGTAGCAGAATCTGGTAGCAAGAATCCTGTTGGCATTCGATGACCTGACAGAAAAACCTGGAATCTTCCGCAACATTTGACGGAACATGATGAAGAGGTTCAACCTTTGCATCCAGGAAGGTGGACGCCACTTCCAACAGTTCCTCTGAGGGAATTGTGAAGGGAGGGAGAGAGAGAGAGAGAGAGAGAGAGAGGCAGAGAGCGAAAGAGAGAGGCAGAGAGCGAAAGGGAGAGAGAGAGGTACTAAAGTCACCATTTGTTTCAAAAATTTGTGTGAGGAGAACTATTGCTAAATCCATAGTGTGTACTATTGCTAAATAAAAAAAGGCAACAGTCTTTTTTATTTTGTAGTTATGAATTTTTTGCTGGCTCTGGCGTTCGGGTTGGGATCATCCGCATGGCAAGTGACTAGCTTACCACTGAGCTAATCGTGCGCTTCTAATCGTTTCTCATTGAACATACTAACACAAAATGTTTTTTTAAATACCTTTTTGTTTATATCAAAATAGTATAAAACATAATAAAGACTGCAAAAGTTTATTAATTTTACAAAATATTATCTTGTTATTTTCAAGACTTCTATTAAGAGTTGGCAATCGGTAAATATTTGTTATTTAATTAGTATTGTTTATGATAGAAGAATCTACTTACATATTTATCTGGATTTATTTCATAAACTCTATTTTCGTTTGGAAAATTCGCTGGTTTTTTTTCTCTCGTAGGGAAGCATAAGAAAAACCATCCTTACATTATCAAGGCGGTCTCTCAGGGGCTTACATGAATAATAATTATGTGTATTGTGATACCAATAGTATCTGATATAACTCAATTTACAGATGGTATTACCCCCAAAAAACCATAAGTTGTTGGTGTTACAACAGGTCAGATACAGGTATGAATAAAATATTCCATCAGAAATTTTTGATAATTAAAATAATATCGACCTCCGAGAATTGAACCTCGGTCATTTGACTAACACTCTTAGCACTACCCCATCTAGCTAACACCACTGACAACCAGAGCACGAAAATTATCATTTGAATTTTCCTAAACTGGCTGATGAAGCGTGTGAGACCGCGGTATTCAAAAAAAGCAATGTAAACAATTTTTGTAAACAATACAAGACGCCCTTACACAGTCTACAGCTAGAAAACTCTTAGGATTTTTGAAGAGTTTTTGGCAAACATCTAATAATTTTTCCCAGAACATCACGTGATAAAAAATCGTAAAATTATTTTTTAGCATCCTTGGGGTGGCCGCCAACTTTTATCAAACTTGCCCATGTCTGTGCCAAAATTTGCTCGGGCAAATCTTGAGTGTTTCAAAGTGTAAAAAATTTACATGAGAATTTTTTTTCTATTCAGGTGTCAAAAAAGATGCCAAACCAAATCGTAAAAAACAAAGTAGTGTAGCTAGAAACATCGAAATTTTGTTGGCTTTCTGCAGAATTGTTCAGAATCAACTCATCTTAAACAGGAAAAAAGTTCTGACCTGAAGAATAAGCCAAAGTCGGACTTTTTCAGAAAGTTGCAAAAAATCACTTTGTGCAGTTATAAAGGCGAATCCGAAAAAACGGATTGCAGATCCGGGCTGGAAATGTCCTCAGTAATCTACCATTAACGGGTGTAAACGTTTTTTTGGTCCACCCTGTAGTGCCACAGTCATTATTGTTACCACTTCTATTATTATTATTTTATTTCTCATGCTATACACTTATACAGGGTAACAATTATTAACATCATCTATGTGCAATATATGGTAACAATTAACATCATCTATGGGCTAGGATATAGCAAACACAGAAGGATTACAATGATGTTAAGGAGATTTAAGGAGCTGAGATATTATGAATGAGTGACAGAGGAATCTTCTGAGCAGGTGACAGTTTTTCAGGAGGACCAATTTCGTGGGCTAGATTATTATCATCATCATAATCATCATTATTATTATTAGTGGAAGATATTGCCAAAGGCAATAACTTTAGTTAGGACATATATTATGTATATATTTATTTATTTTTTCTTCTCTTATATTGTATATTAATTTGTAATTATCTGTGTTGTATATAATATGTATTGTCCAATTAATAAAGTGTAAAAAAAATAAAAAATATATAATAATTTCATGGATAAACACACCCTAAGTCTCTGCAATCTCTACCCCGCAGCTCTGCACCTTGTAGACCAGACTTCGCTCATGCTTCAGAAGGTGCTCACCTCCATACAGCGGCTGGTGAAGGATGAGTACCGCCCCCTGCCCCCGTGGTGCGGAGCTACCTCCACTATTCTATCTTCAAATTACTTCGATCATTATAATATTAATTATTTCATGGATAAACACACCCTAAGTCTCTGCAATCTCTACCCCGCAGCTCTGCACCTTGTCGACCAGACCTCGCTCATGCTTCAGAAGGTGCTCACCTCCATACAGCGGCTGGTGAAGGATGAGTACCGCCCCCCTGCCCCCGTGGTGCGGAGCTACCTCCACTATGACCCCCGCACCTCCAGCCTGCTCCTCAACGGTGGCAAGGGGCACGTTCAGTTCTTCTCACTCACGTCCAACAGTCTACTTTTCAACGTAAGTGTGGTACCTGTTTATGGTTCGGTAGTATAAAGTAATAATAACAATAGTAATAATATCGCCTTATTTATATTTCCGAATTAGGACTATTAAGTCCCATAATTCCAGCATTAAGCACAAGACATATTATTATGTGGTAAAAATCCCAAATGGGAGGATAACTTGTCATGTCCTGGCTGGGTTTCGAACTCTCGACATCTGGAATCTCTGGATTCACAGAGTGCCGCCTTTACCACTGAATAAAAATTAGCTTGTTTATACTGCCAAGGTGAGACTCATAAGTTCCTTTATTTTAGCAGTCTAAACTAGGTCATTTTTTTTTTCTTTCAAATTTAAATAGACATTTTGTACATACCTACATTTCATATTCTTAAGTTTATATACAGGGTCCGCCAAAAAGAACACAAATACAATACAAATAATTATTATAAAAAAAATAGAAAAATGGAAACACTATAAACAATAAAATGAAAAGAAATAGATAAATACAAATGTCCTAACTAAAGGGCGGGGTTATTCTCTTCCACACAACCCTTGAGTTGGGGGTGGAAGGCGATGATTTGAGACCTGGATTTACCAACTTTGGAAGACGTTTTTTAGATCCAAATATCGGATGATGGGGATCGTTTGAGACTTTGAGATGGTTCAGAAGAATTTACCAACTTCGGAAGAATTTTTTTAGATCAAAATATCGGAAGTGGAGCGTGGTTTTGACACCTGGATTAACAAATTTAGAAGTGGTTTTTTCAGGGGTATCTCATTATTATTATTATGAAACTCTTTTAGAAGAACATATATACAAACAAATAATGGTAAAAATTAAAATACAAAATTGACAAAATTTATATAAACAGGGAAAAAAATAAACAAAATATATACATATGTCCTAACTAAAGGACGGGGTTATTGCCTATGGCAATCTCTTCCACTCAACCTTTGAGTTGGGGGTGGAAGGCGATGATTTGAGACCTGGATTTACCAACTTTGGAAGACGTTTTTTAGATCCAAATATCGGATGATGGGGATCGTTTGAGACCTTTGAGATGGTTCAGAAGAATTTACCAACTTCGGAAGAATTTTTTTAGATCAAAATATCGGAAGTGGAGCGTGGTTTGACACCTGGATTAACCAAATTTAGAAGTGGTTTTTTCAGGGGTATCTCATTATTATTATTATGAAACTCTTTTAGAAGAACATATATACAAACAAATAATGGTAAAAATTAAAATACAAAATTGACAAAATTTATATAAACAGGGAAAAAAATAAACAAAATATATACATATGTCCTAACTAAAGGACGGGGTTATTGCCTATGGCAATCTCTTCCACTCAACCTTTGAGTTGGGGGTGGAAGGCGATGATTTGAGACCTGGATTTACCAACTTTGGAAGACGTTTTTAGATCCAAATATCGGATGATGGGAATCGTTTGAGATTTACCAACTTTGGAGAAAATTTTTTTTAGATCAAAATATCGGGAGTGGAGCGTGGTTGGAGACCTGCATTAACCAAATTTAGAAGTAGTTTATTCAGGGGTATCTCATTATTATTATTATAAGAAGAACATATAATATATACAAACAAATAATGGTAAAAATTAAAATACAAAATTGACAAAGTTAATATAAACAGGAAAAAAATAAACAAAATATATACATAATATGTCCTAACTAAATTACGGGGTTATTACCTATGGCAATCTCTTCCACCCAACTTTTTTTTTTATTTTTTTAATAAACATGGTTTTTTTTATATGTTATTAATATGTAAAATATTTATCCCATAAAATATATAAGACCTGTTTGACTGCTGTAGTAAAGGGACTTTTCAGTCTTACCTCGGCAGTATAAACAAGGTATATTCTATTCTATTCTATTCTATTCTATTCTATTCTATTCTATTCTATTCTAACCCTCATTGTATTTTCACAGCTGGACATCGCCGGAGAGAACATTGTGTCTGAGCTACACCACGACACCTCGGCCCCGAGCAAGGCCCACACTGCTGTGGCCCACTCGCACGTGCTGGCCGCGTGTGTCTCCCACGATGGGCTGTGTCTGGCCAGCGTGGAGCGTCTGGACGAAAACCACGTCCTCAAGTTCTGGAACTACAGCTCGGAGAATAAACAGTGAGTAGCAGACTGATAATAATAAAAAGTTAAAAGTTATCATATTATTTGTGTTCATCACTTTCGTGATATCACAACTACTCAAACTAGCTTTACTAAATCCACGCTGAAACAGGGACGTCAATGATTCTTTGAATACAAAAAAATGTTAGTCTGGCTGGGGGAGAAGAGAAGACCAGTGTCTTGCGAGAGGACAACGTATATCTTATGTGTAATGAACCTGTCTCATGAAATCCTCCATTTTGAATAGCTAGAACACAGAGGAAATTAAAACATTTACAAATTAATTCTTCTCCTTTAGATGCTTTTGAATGAAATAACGGTAGCCATATTGGATAGTTCCTTATGTGACAGGTTTGAGACAGTACAAGTTCTTTGCTTATTCCTCCATGCTATAAACAGAAAACAGACTAGCCTACCCTAACAAGTCAGGCTACCTTGCAGGCTCGAAAAGAAAAAAAGTTCTTACCGTTGTTGATTGCACTTGGAAATATGTGGTTCAGGACGAGCCAACTCTTCAATGAAATTTGGCTGGAGACCATTTATGGTTTATGGTCGAACGACGGACCTTGTACCAATAGCAACCCTCCAGTATTCTTTTTTCGGTTGTATACTTAATTCGGTTACAATTGTTTGTAAGGGATACCTTCCGGGATACCTTGACCCAGCACCTGATAGGGAAGTATTGTGTTACTTCTCGCCCATCAGAGAGGAGGCATACTACGGGATGGGTAGGCTAAATCACAGACCGTAAGCGTCTACAGTAGCTCCTGTTTCATGGCTACGAAATAAAAACGGCTGTAAAACACTCATCTTTAAAAAAAATTATTTATTAAAATGGTATTTTTCTATTTCAGATTCAAAATGAGCAGTGTTATCTCAAAACCTCACAAAGGCTGCCCTATTAACCACCTGAGATTTTCGCCTCTGAGGGCTGAGTTCAATGACTCTCACACCTACACCTGTGTTACTAGCGGAGGGGATGATCAGTATACTGTGTGGACTTGTACTCACAGAGGTAATCTAATGATCCGTTGTGATATGACCATGCAGTTGAAAGCTATGTTAAAATCAAAAAATCTAATTTTAAATACTCGGGGCGAATAAAAAAGCTATAATCTTCAAAACCTATAGATTTTGCCCATAAACTTCGCCCCTAAACTAAGTTCACCGTTGTGATATGACCATACAGTTGAAAGCTATATTAAACCCAAAAAATCTAATATTAATAATCGGGGCGAATAAAAAACCTATAAACTTCAAAACCTATAGATTTTGTCTATAAACTTAGCCCCTAAACTAAGTTCACCGTTGTGATATGACCATACAGTTGAAAGCTATGTTAAACCCAAAAAATCTAATATTAAATACTGGGGGCGAATAAAAAAGCTATAAACTTAAAAAACATATAGATTTTGTATATAAACTTCGCCCCTAGACTAAGTTCACAGAGGTATAACAAAAATGTGTACCCGATGGTCTAGGGCCTCAGTCGGCAATTAGCGGACCGCGGTCCGAATCCGGACCGCGAAGTTCATTTGTATGGCCCACGAACAAAATTTTAGGCCCAAAAAAATAATATATTTTTCTCTTTCTTAAAAAAAATTGATTCGCAAGAAGAAGTTGTACTATAAATGTGCAAAGAAGCAGTATCGACCGAACAGTTTTGGTGTAAGAAAGTTCCAAAAGACTGATGGTTCTTAATAATCCGGTTAATCCGGAGATTTTTCTCATGTTAATCCGGACCCTAACAGGATTTAATTGCCGACCCCTGGTCTAGGGATCCGTTGTATTCACGCTCTTATATCCTGGTTCAAACTGTACTAATGCTTCTCCATGAATGTCCCCGTCTTTCAGATGCCAGTGTCTCATGGTCCAAGGATAAAGAAGACCAATACCACGGACTACAGGCCGGGCCCGTTGGCTTCTCCCAGGATGGCTCTATCCTGGGGGTCGGGTTTGGGCCCTGTCTGACCCTGTGGGACCGCAACTTCCAGTTCAAGTGTAGCCTCAGCCATGCCTGTGATAAATCCGACAAACATTACATCAGGCAAGTGGATCCTCTCTTGTTGCAACCGAACTCGGTAGCTTGCTCGATAAGGCGGCGGACTTGCAACCTGGAGGTCGGTGGTTCAAGTCCCGGTTTCAGCGTAGATTTAGTAAAGATAACTAATCGATACGATTAGTTAGGGAAATTATTTGTTAAATTAGTTAGACAGGTTAAATATGCCCGTATATTGTTCAAGTAAATAAATAAAGCGAATTTGAGTAGTTGTGATATCACGAATTTGTTGTGATATTTGTTTGTCTTGACTTGATATGTCAGGTCAAGACAAACAAAGTCTGGCTAGGGGACTATAAACAGGGAGTTGACCAGCATTGGCTTGGTTCTGGGGGCCCTTGTCAATTATTAGCCTCCTTGTAAAGACAGTGGTAGAAGTGCTGAGTCATTCCTCCGCGCCACCCTATGATGATGATTAGCTCAGTGGTAAAGGCGGCACTGTGTGAATCCAGAGATTCCAGAGGTCGCGGGTTCGAAACCCAGCCGAGACAAGACAAGTTCTGTTATCCTCCCTTTTGGGATTTTTACCACATAATAATACGTCTTGGGCTTACTGCTGGAATAATGGCACTTAATAGTCCTAATCGGGCAGTATAAATAAGGCGATATTATTATTATTATCTCATTTTATTTCTCATATTACAATGGTATGTTACATTTTGAATCTATGGGCTATTTTCATAGCAAACATAGATAAAATTATTAGTATTATTATTATTAATTTCGTCTTAAATTGGGTGGAAGAGATTGCCACAGGCAATAACCCCGCCCTTTAGGTAGGACAATATTGTTATTTTCGTTTTTACTAATTTATTTTGTCATTTGTTTGTTTTTTCTTAATTTTATACTGTTACCATTGTACTCTGTCCTCCTAATAAAGCATACTATAATAATGATTCATGTCTGGCTGGGGGACGTTAAACAGGGAGAAGACCAGTGTCTCGCTAGAGGACTATAAACAGAGAACAGACTAGCCAACCCTTACAAGCCAGGCTAGCTTGCAGTTTCCTATGGGTTTAATGGCTTATAAAGAAAAGTCCAAGTCCTCATGATGGTTGATCGCACATAGAAATATGTGGTTCAGGATGAGCCAACTTAGAAATAAAGTTGGCTGAAGACCATCACTCATCCCTCCAGCTGTAGCCAAGCTGGTTACAACAACAACAACAACAACATAATAATAACTCCCCCAATTTTATCTCCAGGTTCCTGGAATGGGGCCATGGCCCGGAGTGTGGCAGCCTGCTGGTGGGCGCCTGCACCTCCTTTGTCCGCGTGTGGAACACCATCCTCGCCCACAACATCTGGCAGGTGCCCCTCAGTGCCAGTCTCCTGGTGGCGGATCCTGGCTCCAGCTACATGGCACTCTTCACCAGCACACGGAACAGTAAGCCCTCATTCTTTTTTTTTAAGCTTTATTAGGTAGAACAAAAAATATATACAGTAGAACACAGTGAAATATAAAGAAAAAACAAAAAGATTAAACAAATATACAAGAAGGAAAAAAAGAGAGAAATGTCCTACCTAAAGGGCGGGGTTATTGCCTGTGGCAATCTCTCATTTTGTAATTTGTAAATATTTTGGCATCTTTTTTTTCAATTTTTTATTGACAACAAGGTTTATTCTGTCCCGGTAGCTCAGTGGTAAAAGCGGCACTCTGTAAATCCAGAGATACCAGAGGTCGCGGGTTCGACCCAGCTGGGACATGGCAAGTTATCCTCCCATTTACGATTTTTACCACATAATATAATATGTCTTGGGCTTACTGCTGGAATAATGAGACTTAATAGTCCTAATTATTATTATTATTATAACATTTTGGTATCTTTATTTATTAATCAAATAATAATTGTATAGACAGCATACAAGTAGACACATAGATATATAGACAGTATGGGTTTTAATTTTTAACATATGATAAACTAGCGGGCCGAGGCATGGCCGTGAAAGCAAAAAATCCTTTTTCGCCAATGGCAGGTGTTGTAGTGGGAATTTCGAAAATTCCCGTCTTATTGCACATCTAGACTATAAGACAAAGCTACCTACCAAATTTCAGCTTCCTAGGACTTACGGTTTGGGCTGTAGAGCGATGATCAGTCAGTGACTTTTGACATTTATATATTAAGATAACATCTAATAAAAGCTCGAATAAAATATGAAAATTAAAAATGACTTTATCTTTACATCCATGCCATTCTAAAAAGGAAAAAACTCGGTCAGTTTTTTTTTTTTTTTTTTTTTTTTTAAGGAAAGTAATTTTGCCCTGTAACCACTTTACAAAGTCGTGTGATGTTCTCACCAAAAACTCGGTCAGAATTTCTCATGTCCCGGCTAAGTTCCGAACCCGTGACCTCTGTATTACCAGACAGATGACTCAGTGGTGTTACCTTAATGATGATAAAATTGTGAACCTTGAAATTTTAAACATTTTTAGATTTCTCTCATAATTTACATACAAAAGAAGAATTCCCAACTTAAGAAAATCAAATGAATATTTTAAAAAAAAAAGTAATTGAAATCGGAGCAAAAAAATGTTTTTTTTTTATATACAAAAACGAACACAATACTTCCAATTTCTAATATTCGAAATTTATATAATAATAATTATATATTCTGATTCAGTTCAAAGTATTGAACTGAATCAGAAAATGCATTTTTAATCCTGAGGTCTCCAAACTTGGATTAAAAACGAGAAAATGATGATGTATCAGAATTTGATTAAAATATATACCTATGATAATAATAAGACTCTTTATTTGACATCAAAGTAAGAAATTACAATAAATGTAAAAAGGGGCGTGATTATTGCCCGTGGCAATCTCTACAGAAAAGTGACCACTTGCTCTCTGCCCTTCTAGTCTATGTGTTCAAGCCGTCGTCTTCCAAGCCCGAGTCCGTCATATCCACCAGAGGGCACAACGCCCCCGTGGCCGCCTGCTTTGTGTCCAGCAAAGTAGATGGAGGAGGCTCCCCGGTAGACAGTCAGGCGCCCTGGTACGAGACAACCCAGCTCTTCTTCCTCACAGATCAGTTGGTAAGTGAGGAGGTTTTCCAGGCGAAGGCTACAGGCAGGCGCGGTCGGTGCTAAGGAGCTGCGGAACTGCAGCACCTTCTGAAGAAAATCTTGAAAAAGCATAATGACTTCATCAAATTTGAAAAAGTACGATGAATTTTAAGATCCCTATCAAAATTAAGAAATATTTTAAAAATTGTCAGTTTTAAGTGCATTATTTCAACAAACTACACATACACCATACACTACACACTGGACGCGGAAGGAGCCCAGAACAATGGTTCTGGGCGTCCAAAGGGTTCACCTATGTCAATCCTTCACCACCATGACATCACACATGGACTCGGAAAGTAAGTACCTAAGTAAGAAGAAAACCACAGGATTTTCTAGTCCTAAATCGTACACAATGAAAATATACTTACTTACTTACTGCCAGGGCCATCTATACCCAAGTTGGTATTTAGCCTCATTCACTGCTTGCCTCCATTTGACTCTGTCTTGTGCGTCTTCTTCTCGTATTTCTAATCTTCTGAAATCTTGCTTTATTCTGTCTTTCCATCTTGATTTAGGTCTCCCTCTTGGTCTCTGACCATCTGGTTCATTCATCCATACTTGACTAGTTGTGCTGTCTTCATCCTTTCTGAGTATATGGCCAATCCATCGTAATCTTCCACTCTTAATTTCACCAACAATATCAGGTTCTTTGTACAGGTCTCTAATTTCTTTATTATGTTTAATCCTCCATTCTCCTTTTTCAAAAGTAGGCCCAAATATTTTCCTAAGAATTTTATTTTCAAATGTAACAAGCTTTCTTTCGGTATCTTTGTTGATGATCCAGTTTTCGCTTCCATATGTCAATACGGGTCTTATAATTGACTTATATAATCTAATTTTGGATGTTCTTGATAGATCTTTTGAGGATAGTAATTTGTTACATGCATGCATACTTTTATTAGCTTGGTTCAGTCTCACTTGAATTTCAACACTTTCTTCATTTTTGTCTGATAGGGTGACCCCGAGATATTTGAACTCCGAACATCTGTCAAAGTCATGGCCATCAATACTTAGAGAGTAGGGGGGATGTTGTTTCCGTGTCTGTCAATATACATGAATTTGGTTTTAGCATCATTTATTTGTAAGCCTACTTCTTTCGTTTCATTAATTAATATTCTTGTTAAGTTAATCAAATCTTCATTTTTCTCTGCCATAATTACTACATCATCAGCGAAGGCCAAGATGTTGACGGTTTTGCCAATGTGAATGCCCAAGTTGGATGCTTTGACTCTCTTGAGAGCCTCTTCTAGAGCAATGTTAAACAAGATAGGAGAAGTTCCATCCCCTTGACGTACACCAGTATTTACTAAGAAAGGTGAAGATAACTGTCCGTTTATTTTTACTTTACATTGGGATCCTTCAACAGTTGTTCTTACAAGGTTTATTAATTTATCATCATCATATCATCATAGGGTGGCGTCATCGTGAACGATGGTAGCCAGACAGTGAAGTAATGACTCAGCACTTCTACCACTGTCTTTACAAGGAGGCTAATAATTGACAAGGGCCCCCAGAACCGAGCCAATGCTGGTCTACTCCCTGTTTATAGTCCCCCAGCCAGACTGCTGGTCTACTCCCTGTTTATAGTCCCCCAGTCAGACTACTGGTCTACTCCCTGTTTATAGTCCCCCAGCCAGACTACTGGTCTACTCCCTGTTTATAGTCCCCCAGCCAGACCCATTAATTTATCAGGTATTCCAAATCTTTCCATCTTATACAATGAAAATATACACAATAATTTTTAAGTTATTCAGATTTTTTTTAAAACATATAAGATCACGTTTTGTATAAATGGACAAGTTCGTAAAATTAATAATAATAATAAAAAATCATCACACATTTCTAGAACAATTAATGCATAATTTATTATTATGCTTGGCAAAATTCAAACTCTTTAGGTACTGAAAGAGGGTCTCTACATTCATGGATCCCTACGCTACCTGGATTACCAGGCTAGCGCGTTAACCACTTGACTACCAGTGCACAGTGCAGTAAAGTAAGTAACCTCTGTTGTTTTGTTCCAGGAGCTCATGTACTTGAGGATGTTGAATGCGTTCGAAGAGAAGATCACCACCGCTCCTCTGCTCTCGTACAAATCAGTGCAAGTGAAAACCCCCATAGCTTCTATGAGAGCCGCGGAAGTGGTCGAGGTCAACAACGCAGAGAACCCGAGTGATGACGAAGCCACGTATGAGAACTACGCCAACCTAGGAGCGATTGACAAGGTAATAATATTGTCTATTCTAAAAGTAGAAAAAGAAAAGTGGCTTAAGGAATTATGTGAAGAAGTTGAAGAAAATATGAGGTCCGGAAGATTAGAAAAAGGATACAACATGATTAGGAAGTATTTTGGGAAAAGGAAAATGATGAGTGAATCAATCAAAGATGAAAATGGAAAACTACTTATAAATGAAAACGATATCGTGAACAGATGGAAACAGTATATTGAAAATCTATATGATGACACAGATGAATTACAAGAACTAAGAATGGATGAAGAAGAAGAGATTGACGAACCAGAGATAAGTAGAGAAGAATTTGACCTTGCATTGAAATCCCTTAAAAACAAAAAGGCATGTGGTAATGACCAGATACCAGCAGAATTGTTAAAAGCTTTAGACGAAGACATGAAAGAACTTATGTTGTCAATGATTAGGGAAATGTATGAAACTGGGATGGTACCAAGAGATTTTCAAGAAAGCGAAATTGTACTCATACCAAAGAAAGCGAAATCGAAGAAATGTGAAGATCACAGAACACTTAGCCTACTATCTCATAGCTCCAAGGTTTTAACAAATATCGTCAAGAAAAGGATTGAACGGAAAATAGACGTAAATTTAAGTGAAGACCAGTTTGGTTTCCGATATGGAAAAGGTACCAGAGAAGCCATTCTATCTCTAAGGCTGATTTCAGATGAGAGCATTAGAGTAAAAAAACCACTCTATGTAGCATTTGTTGACTTACAAAAAGCGTTCGATAATGTGAATTGGAATGTGATGATGGATATACTGAAAGAAATCGAAATAGGAAAGAAAGACAGAAGAATAATTTACAATCTTTATAAAGATCAAGTAGCAGGTATCCAAGTAAAGAATAGCATAAGAAAAACAGCTAAAATCAAAAAAGGAGTGAGGCAAGGCTGCAACTTGTCACCATATCTGTTCAATATCTATATTGAAAAGGCCATCAACGAGATAAAAGAATGCTGTACCGGAATACTTTTAAATGGAACTAGAATCCAGATGTTAAGGTTCGCAGACGATATTGCAGTACTTGCACCTGACGAAATCAACCTAAAAAGAACATTGGAATATATGAATGAAGTACTACATAAATACAAGATGAAAATCAATATGGAAAAGACGGAAATAGTAATGTGTTCGAATACTGTAGACAAAATTAACATCAGAGTCAATAACAATGAACTGAAACAGAAGAACAGTTTCAAATACTTGGGTAGCACTATTACAGAAGACGCTAAGAGTACAAAGGATATAAAACAGAGAATAGCGCAAGCTAAGGCTGCATTCCAATCCAAAAAAACACTTTTCTGCTCCAACAACTTGAGCCTTGATTTGAGAAAACAAATGGTAAAAACCCTGGTATGGAGTGTAGCCTTGTACGGATCAGAGACATGGACTATATCAAAGACAGACAAGAAAAGAATAGAAGCTTTCGAAATGTGGTGCTGGAGAAGATTGGAAAAGATCAAATGGACAGAACATGTGAGTAATGAAAGAGTACTGGATATGGTGAACGAGAGAAGAACAATATGGAATACAGTTCAACAAAGAAGACATAAATGGATGGGTCATATCTATCGACACAACACCTTCCTTGTTAACATTATTGAGGGACAAAGACCTGGAACGAGAGGAAGAGGAAGACCAAGGATATCATACATGGACCAAATAATACAATACGCGGGATGCAGATCTTACTGTGAAATGAAAAGATGCACTTCAGAAAGAGATAAGTGGAGAAATATTGCTAACCAATCTTCGGATTGAAAACATATGATGATTCTAAAAGTAATGATTGGTATAAGTAGGGCTGTCGGCTACGAAAGCTCTTTGTCACTGCGACCTTAAATAGATCTTTTGTGACAAAGGTAATGATTGACTATTGACAAGGTAATGATTGGCTTTTCACAAGGTAATGATTGGCTTTTCACAAGGTAATGATTGTCTATTGACAAGGTAATGATTGTCTATTGACAAGGAAATGATTGTCTATTGACAAGGTAATGATTGTCTATTGACAAGGTAATGAGTGTCTATTGACAAGGTAATGATTGTCTATTGACAAGGTAATGATTAGCTATTGACAAGGTAATGATTAGCTATTGACAAGGTAATGATTGGCTATTGATAAGGTAATGATTGGCTATTGACAAGGTAATGATTGGCCATTGACAAGGTAATGTTTGGCTATTGACAAGGTAATGATTGTCTATTGACAAGGTAATGATTGGCTATTGACAAGGTAATGATTGTCTATTGACAAGGTAATGATTGTCTATTGACAAGGTAATGCTTGTCTATTGACAAGGTAATGATTGTCTATTGACAAGGTAATGATTGTCTATTGACAAGGTAATGATTGTCTATTGACAAGGTAATGATTGTCTATTGACAAGGTAATGCTTGTCTATTGACAAGGTAATGATTGTCTATTGACAAGGTAATGCTTGTCTATTGACAAGGTAATGATTGTCTATTGACAAGGTAATGATTGGCTGTTGACAAGGTAATGCTCGGAATATTTCCTACTAGATTAAGGTCGAGATAGACATTTTGTCTACCACCTAACCCTCACTTAATCAAATTAATGAGAAAAATTCATGAATTGGGTGGGATTTGAACCAAGGAATCCCTACGCTACTTGTATTACCAGACTAGCGCGTTAACCACTTGACTACCAGTGCACCTGTTGCTCTGCTACCGGGGCCTCATTCCAGAAACCATTCAAATAAGCCAATCAGAGTGTGCTGTAGGAGCAAGGACTCTGATTGTTAAGTCTCCTCTGTAAATAAATATCATTAAGAAAAGTGTTGTTTAACAACACTCTTTTTTTATCTAATATGTAAAAGTATCTAAATTTAACACTGTAACATCTAAAAGTACAACAGATATTATACTTCAAGAGGATTTTAATGAAAAAAACTGTAAAATGAAATTAAATACATTCCTTACTTATATGTAACAGTTGAAAGGGAGATTAGGTAATTTTGAGAGTGAAAGTGTTTTCTGACGCCACTGTGTCTGCTTGCTTTCAGTTTCTGTCGTACAATCCCGTGTCCATGGCTCCACTGCAACTTTATTGCGCTCATCTGCTCCGGTCCACTCTAAACAAGTAAGTTCCCATGCACTACACCATTTTCCCACTACACCATTTTTATCCTCACCCAGCCTGGGTTGGTCCGGAATGCCAGCATCACGAAGTCTTTCACCTCGCTGGAAGTTGTTTAACTTCGGTGATCCTACGAGAACCGGTGCATTCAACGCGCCATCAACGTCAACGCTGGCGAAGAAGATGAAATGTAATATGCTGCCTTATATGTTTAATAACGCCAGCCTCCGTGGCGTAACGGTTGTGACTACTGCCCGTAGTCCAGAGATCCTGAGTTCGATCCCCGGTCGGAGCACATTTTTCACACAGAAAATTCTGTTCCCTCCGTACATGTGAGGTTGGCATTTCCGGCAATACCCAGGCTAGGTGAGGTTAATGTGGGTAGCTGGTACGATTCCCAGCGAATGGAGGGTAAAACCCCCGTCCTAATCCAGGACGTTAAATGAATTAGATTCGTTGGTGTTAGGAAGGGCATCCAGCCGTAAAAATGTGCCAAAACGAAATTGAAATTAAATAAATTCCTTCCTTCCATTCCAGGAAGAAGCAAGCTCACTTAAATTCCTCCAGGAATCCAAAGGTTACAGACGAGAGTGTTGTTTCACCCAGACTTGATCTAGACCTGATGAGTGTTCATTCCTTTGATGACGTCAGTAGAACTCGAGCTGTCTCCTCACTTAGCACGATGGACGATACCTGTGTGAATTGGATCCAGAACCTGGTGTGAGGTACCTACGTGGTTCAAGAATTACCGGAATGACAAGTTTGTAACTCATTCATGTTTCACCTCCATGTTGTTGTTGTTGTTGCTTGGCTACAGCTGGAGGAGGGAATGATGGTCTCCATTGTAGCCAGATTGGCTACAGCTGGAGGGGGGAATGATGGTCTCCAGCCAACTTTATTTCAAAGTTGGCTCGTCCTGAACCACATATTTCTATGTGCTATCAACCATTGTGAGGACTTGGACTTTTTCTTTATAAGCCATTAAACCCTCAGGTAGCTTGTCTTGTAAGGGTCGGCTAGTCAGTTCTCTGTTTATAGTCCTCTAGCGAGACACTGGTCTTCTCCCTGTTCAACGTCCCCCATTTGGGATGTTTACCACATAATAATACGTCTTGGACTTCTGCTAGAATAATGGTCTCATTAGTCCTAGTCGGGCAGTTTAAATAAGGCAATATATACCCATATTTTTCTTTCTAACCAAAGTGGATGCAACTGGAATAAAATTAACAAAATTGAAATCATTTTTCTTTAGGAAGAAGAAATTTTTCCTCTTCCTTCTTCCAGTTTGGTTAACCATAATGGAAGTAGAAAATTATTGCTTCCAGTTCTTTTATAGGTAAAGTCCATTGTTTATTTTTAAAAGTACCGAAACGCATTTTTCTTTCACGAATGTGGTGAAGTTGACTTTGGAATAAAATGGAAATATCGAACCTGGAATTTTTTTTATCCAAAAGAAAAATACCTCTTATTATTATGACATTTCTCCAAAAGAACAGCCGTATTCATTTACAGCAAATTTTGTAAACATTATAATTTTTATATCATGGTTGCCAATGATTTTACTGGTTTAGATCTTTTGCTCATTTTATTTAGACACAAAGTTTTCTCTTCACAAATACGGACGGGAGTCCTTATAATTCAGCAATTATTTGGGTATCGCATTCTCATGAGGTGCATAAAACACTTTTTGGGTTGGGTTTTGAACCCGCGAACAGGGCCTTTCTCTACTGCTGAACCACCAAGTAAGTGATAACATACACATTATAAACACGCATTAATTTATTATTGATTACCGAATAATTTTAATTGCAATACATTTGTATTATATTTTTGAAATGTAATTTATGAAATTGAAATTATATTTGTTTTAATTTTTTTATAGGACTTGGTTTGATAACTTGGTCTATTAATATATTTCAGTGGTCAGTCACCGTGGCCGAGTGAGTTAGCGCGGCAGGCATTGCACGCACGCTGACCTGGGTTCGATCCCCAGCAGGGCAGTAATTTTTCTGCTCTGTACTTGGATGTTCGGGGTCCACTCATACCTCGTGAGGAAAAATGAGTAGTTACTTGTATGAGTAACGACCAGTGGCGGCATTACCAGAGTAAAAAGAAATTAATGTAATAGAATAATTCGAAAAAGCAAAGCAGGCTCTTAGTAATGCCGCGCTACCCACAAAAAAATTGTGAAGAGGCCTTGTGCTTCACCACAAATAAAACCATACATATATTTCAGTGGTCAAGGCGTCTGACTGGTAATCCAGAGGTCGCGGGACGCAAAAGAAGAACGAACAAACTCCACAGTCTATGGTATAATACATTTATTTTAAACCTTCAGTTTTAATTCAATTACAGATCAATATAATAGTTCAAGAAACAATGATGCCAGTACTCGTATAAAAAAGGAGAAAATATGAATCATTATCATAGAAAGAAGAATTATTTTGTACAGAAAAAAATTACAATTATTGTAGGGTTGAAAGAACTGAAAACAAGAATTCATTCAGGAATCAAATTCCTCAGTGGCATGAAATTCATTTCTATGACCAACTATTACGTCGAGAACCACAAGGCCAACTGAGCTGACATTTGATATGGTTAATGATGACTTGGTACAAAGTAGGTTTAAGTCACTCAAGATACTCATTCATCAAAAGTTGAGGTTTTTCAAAAAAAAAAAAATACAATACAATTAAATAAGTTATGATTCAAGATTTACTAGTCCAAGCCAACTGAGCTGACATTTGATATAGTTAATAATGACTTGGTACAAAGTAGGTTTAAGTCACTCAAGATACTCATTCATCAAAAGTTGAGGTTTTTTCAAAAAAAAAAAATACAATACAATTAAATAAGTTATGATTCAAGATTTACTAGTCCAAGCCAACTGAGCTGACATTTGATATAGTTATTGATGACTTAGGACAAAGTAGGTTTTAAGCCACTCAAGATGCTCATTCATCAAAAGTTGAGATTTTTATAGAGGTTAAAAAAAAAAAAAAAAAATACAATACAATACAATAAAATAAGTTATAATTCAAGATTTACACTAGTCTATGTGAGCTAAATTTGGTTTAGTTCCTAATGATGGTATGAAAATGTCTCAGACAACTCCAAAATTTCAAAAGTTGAGCTTTTTTTACAAAAAATTGAGCATCCCGGTAATACTAATGCGTTTTTATTCTCAGAAAAACACGACTAGTTTATAGTTTGAGTTATTAAAACCATCATATTTTTTTTAAATCAAAAACATTGGCCACAACATGGACCATAAACTTCTACAGTATCTGCTGTTTCATGCCTACAAAATAAAAAAATGCTGTGAAACACTTTTCGTGTCTGATTTCTATCGTTATTTGCCTGAAATGTCAATATTTTTTAAATATTGGTGATGTCACAATAATATTTATTTGTTGCTATCCTGAAGAGCCTTTTCTTTGTCATTTCGGGACAATCAAAACCTCAGGCAGTCAGTACAAGTTACAGTATTTGCAAGGATTGTAGATATGTACAGAATTTCATATAAGAAATTCATAACCGGGCATGCCTTGGTCAAAGCTATTATTATGCCCATAGAAAAAAAAAAACAATGGATAAACTTCCAATGCTCTCTGGCTATTTTATATGAAGCAATTCCTCAAAAGGAAATGGCGGACAACCATACTATAAGCATGGTGTGCGCCATTTGTCTTCAATCCAGTGTATGGTATTTCCTATGCAGAAGGAGTGCTTCATTTCTCGACCAGAGTTCTTTACCTACTTTCTAGATCTATGATTATACCATACCAATTGGAAGATTAATAAACTTGTAAAGTAGATGCAGAAATCGCCCAGCAGCAGGTGAAGAAAAAATAATTTACAAATCTATTTACAAGTAAGTACGAGAGCTGGCTGCGGTCATCTTACTTAACCTCAACAAGAAACAGGAGCAGTTTAATTACTATGCCAGAAAAACAACGGTCTCTTACTTAACCTCAACAAGAAAAAGAAGCAGTTTAATTACTATGCCAGAAAAACAACGGTCTCTTACTTAACCTCAACAAGAAAAAGAAGCAGTTTAATTACAATCAGATAAACAACGGTCTATTTGGACCATGGAGTGATTGGCTGTATGAAAGGGCTTTGCCTACCAATGTCTAAAAAAGGAACCTATGATTAATTTAATAGGGTATTACTGAGAGCGAAAGAAATATTACCTCGATCTATATGGAAATAAATAAATAATAATAACACTCTTCAGTGGATGGCAAACACCGGGCGAGGTTAATGCTCAAAGCATTCGAGTCTCGACCAGGCCATTCTTTTGAGAACTCGTAGACCTAACCATTTGTACTTACACAATCAGATTTTTTATGGACAGCATAGTCACTAGCAGATTGATTAATTCGTGACCATGATAGGACATTAGCTATTTGCTTGTTTGTCAAGCCCATGATGCTGTAAGAGACACGATTAATTCGTGACCATGATAGGACATTAGCTATTTGCTTGTTCGTCAAGCCCTTGATGCTGTAAGAGACACGATTAATTCGTGATCATGATAGGACATTAGCTATTTGCTTGTTTGTCAAGCCCATGATGCTGTAAGAGACACGATTAATTCGAGACCATGATAGAACATCAGCTATTAGCTTGTTTGTCAAGCCCATAATGCTGTAAGAGACACGATTAATTCGTGACCATGATAGGACATTAGCTATTTGCTTGTTTGTCAAGACCATGATGCTGTAAGAGACACAACACATTGATACTGTTGTTTACTGACCCGGGTAGATACTGTCAGAACAATTCGGCGAAGCTCACGTCATTACAACAACATTACTAAAGGCCGGGTCGAGATGGGGCTGCTAGGTCCCTGCTGCAATATACTAATATCTGCACTGGTAGTCAAGTGGTTAACGCGCTTTCAGTTCTCGCACATGCGCAGTTTTCTCTTTGTCAGCATCAGTACACGAACTTTATTGCCACCACTCTTATATCAATTGGGTAAGGCGCCTAGTCTGGTAATCCAAGTAGTGTAGGGATCCGTTGGTACGAATCCCACCCAGTGCACGAATTTTTCCTCATTAATTTGAGTTTGTGACCACTTATTAATAAGCCTCCGAGGGTTAGGTGGTAAAAAATGCTTTGAGCATTAACCTCGCCTGGTGGTTACTTTCCACTAAAGAGTAATGTAATATTAATATTATTATTATCATAGGTATATATTTTATTCTGATACATCATCATCTTCTCGTTTTTAATCCAAGATTGGAGACTTCAGGATTAAAAATACATCTTCTGATTCAGTTCAATACTTTTTTTTATTATTATTATAATACACATGAGCAGAGACCTGTCTGCCGCATCTCTACCCGGCCATAAACTGTCTTATCAGTAACTATACAATTGGACTGTAGAGTTTTAACTCAAGTAAACGAAGGATTTGGTGACAGCATGCTTTTCCGACGTGTGTGAGATGTTTCAGTAGCTGTAATGTACCGCCTTGTAATGCCTGTCTCATGTTTGCGACGGCACGCGTCGTCGCTTTCTCTCCGGCTCACCATTCTCTCCGTCCGACTGAACATGAAACAAACAGATGAAACGCGCGATTAATAGGAGAGATTTTTTTTTGGGGGCATTGGTTATTCTCCTTATCATGGGAATTTGCCATACAGCCATAGCGTGTAGATTTAAGAAGTGTGAAAACGAACCTCAGTTGCATGGAAACGCCACATAGCGCGACACCATCGCAAAGGAGAAGAATATTTCTCGCGGTCTATTTCTGTTTATGTTTACATTTTGATATGTTTATGTTTACATTTGATACGGGTGAGCGACGAGGAGAAGAGACTCCTTTGCGATACTAGCGCTGAGAACGCCACGATGTAGGCCGGCGGGGGTTGTTTCTACACTTCTTAATTCTACACGCGATGATGCAGCCAATGAATTAGGAGAGATTAAGCTCTTTTTGGTGACGATATTTAAATTAACGGAAGACAGATTTCAGGATCGAATTATGATGAAACAGGACAAAATATTTAGGATTTGTTAATCCAAGCCAAGATCACTCAACAGCTTATATAAATGCGCTGAGATTGGTTGAAATTTCAACCAGAGGAGGGATTGATAAGAGAGAGTGTAGGATTAGTTAATATAATCATGTGTCAGAATTACGGCCTTACAGTTTAAGCAAACTTACGTAATAAATGTTATACGAAAAAAATCAAAGAGCAACAAAATTAACTTTGACTCAAAAAGAAATCAAAAATGCCATCGAAAAAGCTCAGGGCATAACCTTTACATCCATGCTATTACACAAACGAAAAAACTCGGTCAAAATTTTCCCCTCCGGCCGGGATTTGAACCTGCAACCTCCGGGTCAGCAACCAATGCTCTTAATCACTGAGCCATGGAGGTCGGCAATTCATGCTAGGTTTTATCTATACTTACATCTACTTCCATGCCAGGTAGTCTGATCTGTGAGTCCGAAGCTTCGAAACACTGAAACAAATCATACATCAAGTTAATACACTATACACGGGGAGTTACAACTTCAATATTTATACAATTTAGGTAAAATTTACTACCTTAATTGATTTGAATAATATATAGGTCAAAATTATACTAGACAAAATATAAATCTCAAGTAATGACTTACATTATTTTTACCCATCTAAGACAATACGCAAAATCTAGACTTAGCTCCACTGAGGTATTAAAAAAAGTCTATTAATTTCACCCTTAGCCTCAACTGCAGGAGAGGCAGTAAAAATTAAGATTTCTACCTGTAAACGGTGGGAACCCAACCCACAGGTTCCGTCCTAGACCTCATGATTTAGCCAAAACCAGGCTTAATAATAAACCATTCCAATTATGAAGTATTTATTATTATTATCTGACCTGGTTGTAGGATTTCTGTGGAAACTCTATTGTGAACAGTTCATAACGTCTTGATTTTGAGTTATTCAGGACCGGGCTTTTAACCCTCCATTTGCTGGGAATCGCACCAGGTACCCACATTAATCACACCCAGCCTGGGTTTTTCCTGAAACACCAGCCTCACGTATTCTTCACCTCAGAAGGAACAAAATTTTTCGTTGTAAAAATTCTGCCCAACCCGGGGATCGAACTCGGGATCTCTGGCCCACGGGCAGTGGTCACACCCGTTGCACCAAAACATCGACACTCACCTCGACGTCGGTGTCATTCAAGCTGTTGATTCTGGTCGATGACACCGGCGCCTTGTTCTTCTTGCCGGCCCCGCGAGTCCTCGTGTTGCCCACGTCGCTCAGACCTTTCTTGGTGTTCTAAGAGAAGATAGTAATAAAAATAATAAATAAATAGCGCTCAGACCTTTCTTGGTGTTCTAAGAGAAGATAGTAATAAAAATAATAAATAAATAGCGCTCAGACCTTTCTTGGTGTTCTAAGAGAAGATAGTAATAAAAATAATAAATAAATAACGCTCAGACCTTTCTTGGTGTTCTAAGAGAAGATAGTAATAAAAATAATAAATCAATAGCGCTCAGACCTTTCTTGGTGTTCTAAGAGAAGATAGTAATAAAAATAATAAATCAATAGCGCTCAGACCTTTCTTGGTGTTCTAAGAGAAGATAGTAATAAAAATAATAAATAAATAGCGCTCAGACCTTTCTTGGTGTTCTAAGAGAAGATAGTAATAAAAATAATAAATAAATAGCGCCCAGACCTTTCTTGGTGTTCTAAGAGAAGATAGTAATAAAAATAATAAATAAATAGCGCTCAGACCTTTCTTCGTGTTCTAAGAGAAGATAGTAATAAAAATAATAAATAAATAGCGCTCAGACCTTTCTTGGTGTTCTAGGAGAAGATAGTAAGAAAAACAATAAATAAATAGCGCTCAGACCTTTCTTGGTGTTCTAGGAGAAGATAGTATTAAAAATAATAAATAAATAGCGCTCAGACCTTTCTTGGTGTTCTAAGAGAAGATAGTAATAAAAATAATAAATAAATAGCGCTCAGACCTTTCTTGGTGTTCTAAGAGAAGATAGCAATAAAAATAATAAATAAATAGCGCTCAGACCTTTCTTGGTGTTCTAAGAGAAGATAGTAATAAAAATAATAAATAAATAGCGCTCAGACCCTTCTTGGTGTTCTAAGAGAAGATAGCAATAAAAATAATAAATAAATAGCGCTCAGACCTTTCTTGGTATTCTAAAACAAGATAGTAATAAAAATAATAAATAAATAGCGCTCAGACCTTTCTTGGTGTTCTAAGAGAAGATAGTAATAAAAATAATAAATAAATAGCGCTCAGACCTTTTTTGGTGTTCTAAGAGAAGATAGTAATAAAAATAATAAATAAATAGCGCTCAGACCTTTCTTGGTGTTCTAAGAGAAGATGGTAATAAAAATAATAAATAAATAGCGCTCAGACCTTTCTTGGTGTTCTAAGAGAAGATAGTTATAAAAATAAGAAATAAATAGCGCTCAGACCTTTCTTCGTGTTCTAAGAGAAGATAGTAATAAAAATAATAAATAAATAGCGCTCAGACCTTTCTTGGTGTTCTAAGAGAAGATGGTAATAAAAATAATAAATAAATAGCGCTCAGACCTTTCTTGGTGTTCTAAGAGAAGATAGCAATAAAAATAATAAATAAATAGCGCTCAGACCTTTCTTCGTGTTCTAGAAGAAGATAGTAATAAAAATAATAAATAAATAGCGCTCAGACCTTTCTTGGTGTTCTAAGAGAAGATAGTAATAAAAATAATAAATAAATAGCGCTCAGACCTTTCTTCGTGTTCTAGAAGAAGATAGCAATAATAATAATAAATAAATAGCGCTCAGACCTTTCTTGGTATTCTAAAACAAGATAGTAATAAAAATAATAAATAAATAGCGCTCAGACCTTTCTTGGTGTTCTAAGAGAAGATAGTAATAAAAATAATAAATAAATAGCGCTCAGACCTTTCTTGGTGTTCTAAGAGAAGATAGTAATAAAAATAATAAATAAATAGCGCTCAGACCTTTCTTGGTGTTCTAAGAGAAGATGGTAATAAAAATAATAAATAAATAGCGCTCAGACCTTTCTTGGTGTTCTAAGAGAAGATAGTTATAAAAATAAGAAATAAATAGCGCTCAGACCTTTCTTCGTGTTCTAAGAGAAGATAGTAATAAAAATAATAAATAAATAGCGCTCAGACCTTTCTTGGTGTTCTAAGAGAAGATGGTAATAAAAATAATAAATAAATAGCGCTCAGACCTTTCTTGGTGTTCTAAGAGAAGATAGCAATAAAAATAATAAATAAATAGCGCTCAGACCTTTCTTCGTGTTCTAGAAGAAGATAGTAATAAAAATAATAAATAAATAGCGCTCAGACCTTTCTTGGTGTTCTAAGAGAAGATAGTAATAAAAATAATAAATAAATAGCGCTCAGACCTTTCTTCGTGTTCTAGAAGAAGATAGTAATAAAAATAATAAATAAATAGCGCTTAGGCCTTTCTTGGTGTTCTAGAAGAAGATAGTAATAAAAATAATAAATAAATAGATGTGTGTTCTTTGTGTTATCATATCACAATGGACATGAAAGGAGCCTAGACATTGGATTTGGGCGTCCATATAATACTCTCACCACCGTGATTTAGGTATCAATACCTATCTCACGGACACGGAATTATTATTATTATTATATCACAATTTTTAGTGGGTAGCGCAGAATCATAGGACTTTTTCCATATCTTTTAATATCTTATTTTTGCGTGTAATTCCGCCACTGGTCACTGCTCACAATAAGCAGCTACTCGTTTTTCCTCACGAGGTATGAGTGGACCCCGAACACCCGAGAACACAGCAGAAGAAATCCTGCCCCGCTGGGAATCGAACCCAGGTCACCATGCGTGCAATGACTAGCGCGCTAAATCACTCGGCCACGGTGACTTCTGTGTTATAAGAAGAAGATAATAATGATGTATTTATTTTTCATCTAATAGTCACCGTGGCCGAGTGGGTATCGCCTAGGATTGCACGCACGGTGACCTGGGTTCGAGTCGGAATTTTTCAGCTCTGTGCTTTGGACGTTCGGGGTCGTTATTTTATTTGACGGTATGGTTTTACATCAATTGATGGATTTAAACACATCATAACTAGACGAATAGGTAGATACATCAGTAATATTCCACAGATTTCCAACATAAAGAAAAATGTGGTGCTGTATGGATGTAAAAAAACCACATTCAGATTGAGTGAAGAAATATTGGAAAGAACGAAAACAAAGAAGAACTTAGGTATTGTGATTGTAGTTATTTCTCGTGGTCCTATGTTGGCCAAGAAAGTAGTTTGCCAAAAGAATTGAATTGAATACTTTTATTTATTTGTACAAGAATGATACTGAGAGTATTACAAAATAAAAAGAATTACCTGGATTTGTAAGTCTGCAGGTAGATAGCTGATATTGCTGTTCACACTATTAGAAACTTCACACTTTTTGAAATACATGGGCGGGATTCGAATCTCAGCCGGATACTCCTTGTTATCTAGACTGGGAGCTTTGGTGCTGATGATGTTACTCGCCAAATCACACAGTGCTCGCATTTTCTGTGACCAAAACAAAGATTCATATTTAATAATCATACTACCGGGTGAACACTTATTTACGAGCAGTGCCCATTCATTATACATGATAGGTACGATAAAATACAAAATTTGAATAAAATGAAAAAATACTATGAATTCACAATTATTTAGGTCCTTGATTAGCTGTTCTTTTATTTTATTATCTGACCTGGTCATAAGGTATCAGTGAAAGCTCCATACAATTCACACTGCAACCTAATGAGATACATCAATTGATTCTAATTGGTTTTGAAGTCCTAATTTGAATTATTGATTTTGCATAGGCTATCAACCCCAAACGAGACCACTATTATAAAATTTCGAAGGAAAAGGTAAGATGACTGTATGGAGGCTTGGACAAGGGGTTATTATTTAACACTTTATTAATATGTATGTACAATATGTACATAGATACAACACAGATAATTACAAATTAATTTATAAATATAAAACAGAAAAAAGGACTACAGTAAAAAGAAAAAAAAATGAAGAAAAAATAAATAAATATGTACATAATATAATTATGTCCTAACTAAAGGGCGGGGCTATTGCCTTTGGCGATCTCTTCCAGGTACCAACTTTCAATCACTGAACAGGGGTGGATGGAGTAACTTTAAACAAGAGCACACTCACATTGTTGGTGGTCTCGTCGTCCGGCGCGAGCGCATCCCGACAGTTCTTCATCTGCTCGATCATGTCCCGGAAGAAGGCGGAGGAGAAGGAGAAGAAAGAGGAGGAGAATGAGGAGAAGAAAGAGGAGAAGAATGAGGAGAAGAAAGAAGAGGAGGAGGAGAAGAAAGAGAAGAAGGAGAAGGAGAGGAAAGAGGAGAAGAAGAAGAAATTAGATAGGAAAGGAGGGACATCATATTTCCATGTTTTCCTTAACTTAACCACTGAGCTAATACTAGTGGATGGAGTAACTTTAAGCAAGACCACTCACATTGTTGGTGGTCTCGTCGTCTAAAATATTTGATTGATTGATTGATTGACCACTCACATTGTTGGTGGTCTCGTCGTCTAAAATATTTGATTGATTGATTTTTTTTTTATTAAGCTTTATTAGGTAGAACAAAAAATATATACAGTAGAACACAATGAAATATAAAGAAAAACAAAAAGATTAAACAAATATACAAGAAGGAAAAAAAAGAGAGAAATGTCCTACCTAAAGGGCGGGGTTATTGCCTGTGGCAATCTCTTCCACCCAACCCTTTTGATTGATTGACCACTCACATTGTTGGTGGTCTCGTCGTCTAAAATATTTGATTGATTGACCACTCACATTGTTCGTGGTCTCATCGTCCGGCGCGAGCGCGTCCCGGCAGTTCTTCATCTGCTCGATCATGTCCCGGAAGAAGGCGGAGGAGAAGGAGAAGAAAGAGGAGGAGAATGAGGAGAAGAAAGAGGAGGAGGAGAATGAGGAGAAGAAGAAGGAGGAGGAGAAGAAAGAGAAGAAGGAGAAGGAGAGGAAAGAGGAGAAGAAGAAGAAATTAGATAGGAAAGGAGGGACATCATATTTCCATGTTTTCCTTAACTTAATCACTGAGCTAATACTAGTGGATGGAGTAACTTTAAACAAGAGCACACTCACATTGTTGGTAGTCTCGTCGTCCGGACTGAGCTAATCGCGCGCTTAACCACTGAGCTAATACTAGTGGATGGAGTAAATTTAATTAAGAGTGTAATAGTTATACATTGTAGACGTACAATGTATAATAATTATTACACAATAAAATATTTGATTGATTGATTGACCACTCACATTGTTGGTGGTCTCATCATCCGGCGCGAGCGCGTCGCGACAGTTCTTCATCTGCTCGATCATGTCCCGGAAGAAGGCGGAGGAGAAGGACTCGGCGGGCTGCTGGCTCAGCAGCGGCTCCAGGATGAACCAGAGACAGGCGCGCATCACCATGAGCTCGTCCACGGCGGTGTTGGAGGTGTAGGCGGGGGTGTGGGTGAGCACCGGGACGGCGAACACGAGCATGAAGTCGGGCAGGAAGTTGGGCAGCTGGGCCATCGCTTTCTCCGCGGACACTGGAGGGGAAATCATGCGTTGAACATGTTATTTCAGATCAGTCCTTCACTCCATACGTCCAGGAGAAAACACACTTCAATGGCAAGAGATGGCAATAGACAGAATAGAATGGAGAAGGCTGGTTCAAGAAGCTAAGGACACTAGTGGTCTGTAGAAATGTTTTCTCTGCGGACACTGGAGGAGAAATCAAAACAATTGTTGAACATGTTGGGTGGAAGAGAACACGAGCATGAAGTCGGGCAGGAAGTTGGGCAGCTGGGCCATCGCTTTCTCTGCCGACACTGGGGGAGAAAGCATGTGTTTTTTTTTTTTTTTTTTTTTTTTTTTAAGGTACTTTATTTGTATTTTTATAAATCAACAAACATTTTATCAAAAACAACAAAATGAAAGAACACTAAAAAAATATACAAAAATTTAAAAAAGTTCATCAATTTTTTTTTTTTTTTTAAGCTTTATTACGAGGACAAAGTACAGGTAACAGTATAAAATTAAGAAAAGAAAAGAAAGAAAAAAAAAACAAATGACAAAATAAATAAGTATAAAAAAGCAAATAACAATAATGTCAATAATGTCCTACCTAAAGGGCGGGGTTATTGCCTGTGGCAATCTCTTCCACCCAACCCTTTCACTCGTTGAACATGTTGTTTATATTTGACATCCTGAAATACTCATTTTTGAAATGTTTTCTCTCGGACACTGGAGGAGAAATCATGTGTTGAACATGTTATTTATATTTGACATTTGTCTAGGTAGGAACGCGCCGGTATGGCTGCATAAAGTCCGGCTAGAATTTTAAAATTTTAAGCATCAAAATTTCAAGTCAAAATTGGAGGAAGAAATAGACATCCATAGAAGGTGTTTGAAGGACTAATTGACAAGCTCAAGAAGGATGGGTTGAGGGAAGAGAGAATGTTGTAAAAGGAAAAATGATTGCGAAATAATATAATAATAATATATTTGAGGCGAGGTTGGAGGTGTAGGCGGGGGTGTGGGTGAGCACCGGGACGGCGAACACGAGCATGAAGTCGGGCAGGAAGTTGGGCAGCTGGGCCATCGCTTTCTCTGCCGACACTGGGGGAGAAATCAAAACAATTGTTGAACATGTTGGGTGGAAGAGAACACGAGCAGGAAGTTGGGCAGCTGGGCCATCGCTTTCTCTGCCGACACTGGAGGAGAAATCAAAACAATTGTTGAACATGTTGGGTGGAAGAGAACACCAGCAGGAAGTTGGGCAGCTGGGCCATCGCTTTCTCTGCCGACACTGGGGGAGAAATCAAAACAATTGTTGAACATGTTGGGTGGAAGAGAACACGAGCAGGAAGTTGGGCAGCTGGGCCATCGCTTTCTCTGCCGACACTGGAGGAGAAATCAAAACAATTGTTGAACATGTTGGGTGGAAGAGAACACCAGCAGGAAGTTGGGCAGCTGGGCCATCGCTTTCTCTGCCGACACTGGGGGAGAAATCAAAACAATTGTTGAACATGTTGGGTGGAAGAGAACACGAGCAGGAAGTTGGGCAGCTGGGCCATCGCTTTCTCTGCCGACACTGGAGGAGAAATCAAAACAATTGTTGAACATGTTGGGTGGAAGAGAACACCAGCAGGAAGTTGGGCAGCTGGGCCATCGCTTTCTCTGAGGACACTGGAGGAGAAATCATACCGATTACAAATCAAGTCCATATGGAATCACCACTATTATCAGCCCTGAAACTTTACAATACATATTCATTACAACTTGAATTAAGTGATACAAAAGACAAATTTAAAGAACAATGCACTCTTCTATTAGAAAATTGTACCTAGTAATGTATGAATAAATTTGTTTTGTTACATATAGGTTTTGTATGTAATGAAACAAGCTGTACACGTAAAGGCAGTAAACTACTGCGGGTGTACACTGTGTACAGACTTTAAAAAAAAAAAAAAAAAATGTAGAACTTATTATTTATATTTGACATCCTCGGACACTGGAGGAAAAATCATTTGTTTTGAACTTATTATTTATATTTGACATCCTAAAATACTCATTTTTGAAATGTTTTCTCTGCGGACACTGGAGGAAAAATCATTTTTTGAACATGTTATTTATATTTGATATCCTAAAATGCTCATTTTTGAAAAATCGCTTTATGCCATAATATTAAAAAAAAACCCGACTTTCGAAGCTCCATCGATAAGGCGGCGGACTTGCACATGTGATCTCGATTTTGCCTATTCATTTCGTCCTTAGACTATTTTCTGTTTTTGAAAAACCCCACTGTTGTTGTTGTTGTAGCCAGCTTGGCTACAGCTGGAGGGGTGAGTGATGGTCTCCAACCAACGTTATTTCAAAGTTGGCTCGTCCTGAACCACATATTTCTATGTGCGATCAACCATCATGAGGACTTGGACTTTTCTTTATAAGCCATTAAACCCTTAGGAAACTGCAACTTAGCCTAGCTTGTAAGGGTTGGCTCGCCAGTTCTCTGTTTATAGTCCTCTAGCGAGACACTGGTCTTCTCCCTGTTTAACGTCCCCCAACTGAAGCGACTTATAGGCTCGGGTTCAAATTAGAATGGTCACATCTAGTGATGTACCGCGGGGTAAATACCCGCGGGAAGGTAAATAAAAATTGGGTATTTACCCCAGGGGTCGGGTAAATTCCCCAAATCTTTAAAACTGCGTTTTCGAATATTCCTGCCCAAATAAAGTTCTTCTGACTTGAGCTCTATAAAATTTCAAGTGGTGGGTAGGAAGCACCAACTTTTTATTATTTGTGATTTAATTTCAATTTAAAAAAATAAAAGTTTTCTGTTTCTGAATGTGGTTCTTTACATTTCCTGTGATATGTTTATTTGTTTGAGTAATTTTACGTAAGTAATTAGAACCAGGGCAAATGGAGGCTGAAATCTAAAAGCCCTACTTGAGCAGAATAAGGCATGGCAGATCAAGTATGAGTAATTTATGACTAATTACCTAAAAATACATTTTTATAATTAGTTTTGTAAATCCTAACCTTCATGATCAACATTTTAATGTTTATATCACAGAGGGAGGGATCAGGAATAGGAGAAGATGTTTTATGTGAATATTGGCAAGGAAATGTGCTAAAATGGGTAAATACCCCAACTTGGGATAAATACCCGGGTATTTACCCCAGATATTCACCCCAAAAATAAATACCCGGGTATTTGTACATCACTGGTCACATCGGTCACCCATCCCAAGTTTCTGTATCTGAAATAACCTATTTCCTGAGACTCACATCCGCCGGTGCCCAGGATCAGGTTGCGGGCGTACTCCCGCCGCCGCAGGATATCCGCATTCATGTAGGTCCGCAGGGTGCCCTTCAGCTTCTTCTCCTCCTCCAGGCCGCCCAGAGCGTAGAACCCCATGAAGTCCAGGGGCAGACACTTGTTGGGCAGATTCCGGCCCAGCCCCTTGTGCAGCTTGTTGGCGAAAATCTCCCTCACTTCAGGCACTTCGTCCTGTGGAATTACCGAAATACAGGAGGCACAATATTTATAGTGGTGAAGTCTTTATTGAACGTTTTCGCGCTAGTCTGGTAATTCATTTATCCTGTGGAATTACCGAAGTTCAGGTGGAAATATAATTTTTATCCCAACAAAGTATGTTATAGAATATTAATTGAAAATCTCCCCATGGAATCAATCGAAGAAAGATTTGGCTACATGTAAATTCCCCCGGTTTTTTGAAAGGTTCGTATTTCCGGTAAAATAAATTCCCCCGGTAAAATTTACCATGAAACCTGAGGGTTTCATGGTAAATTCCCACGATTCTGTACGTACAGGTATAAAATTGTATATTGTAGGTATGTAGGCAATCAAATAGATAAAACTTTGGCAAAACATAATTAACAATACAATAAATATTGCCTACATACTCTCACAACTTAAGTTCAGAATACCAGACCCTAGGCTTAGAATAGATAGAACGCAACTTTTTTCCATCCCTAATAAAAACAAGAATATTCTCAAATCCCCTATAATATCATGCATGAAAAAATTCAACGATATGCCCCAACAACCCGATCTATTTAAATGAATACATGTATTGTGTGAATGAATGAGTGAAGAAATGATCATGCCAGTTATTGCTTGATTGTTATAAATGTTATAATATATAACTTTCAAGTGTAGGTATTTGAAGAGAAAAAAAAAAAATTATTGTAGTGAACTCTTTATTGATCGTTTTCGCGCTAGTCTGGTAATCCAGCTAACCTAGGGATCCGTTAGCTCGAATCCCACCCAGTGCATGAATTTTTCTTCATTGATGTGAGTTTGTGACCACATAATAATAAGACTTTGGGGGTTAAGTGGTAGAAAATGCTTTGAGCATTAACCTCGCCTGGTAGTTACCTTCCACTAAAGAGTATTATTTATATACATGTATGTATCCTAAAGGGCGGAGGGTTAAAAACTACAAATTTACAACTCATGATCTTGTACCATAATTTTTTTTATAATCTTAACCGACCTCAGTAGTTTGATTGATAAGGCGGCGGACTTGTAACCTGGAGGTTGGTGGTTCAAGTTTCGGGTTTAGCGAAGATTTAGTAAATCTAGTTTGAGTAGTTGTGATTAATATGATAACTTGAAAAAAAAATCTTATAAACTAAAGTGATTAAATAACTTCACTTTTGAGTCGACTGTTTACATCTTTTAAAATTAGACTCTTTGAAAAGACCTCTTGAGAAGACTGTGTCAAAAGACAATAATTGGTTTTTCAAGTTATATAAATTGCTTTGACGATTTATAATGGACTTCTACGAAAAGTTATTTCTGTAATTGTTACATGTAAATAAAACTGTTTAAAGAAATTTAATATTAAAACTTAAAATGAGAATTCAATTGAATACTTTTATTTTTTTTGCAAGCAAATTCTAACTTCTGAGGAGACGGTTATCTGTCAGTTAGGATGAGGAAGAGTCCTTATTCTAATTAACAGACAAGATTGCTTTACAGATTGGGTCATTTTTTTTTTTTTTTAAGTTTCCATGTATTTATATTTAACAAATAAACATCTTCAACAAATAATGAGGGTATACCCACCTTCAAAAGATAAAAATCTTGTGCTGAAGGTGGGGAAAATTTAAAGAATCGCAGAGAGATTATAGAAGAGTTGAAAGAGAATGAATACTTACAATGAGAAGTCGAGACAAGTTGTAGAACTGCTCCGGGGAGTACTGGTCTCCCACTCCCTTCTGTTCACATATCTTGAGCATCGCACAGCCAGCGGACAACCTCATCCATGCCATTTCTTGTTTGCTGAAAAACGCAGAATATTCTTCGTTAGTTAAATTATTTATTACTTCCGAGAAATGTCTAATATTAGCAATCGGAAATATTGTGTTCGTTTTTGTAAAAAAAAAAAAAAAAAATTGCTACAATTTCAATTTTTTTACTTATAAATACCGACCTCAGTAGATAGATCGATTAGGCGGCGGACTTGTAACCTAAAGGACGCTGATTCGAGCCCCATATTCGTATAAAAAAATAGCAGCGTATCTATTTATCTAGCTAACAGTAATCCATTTTAACGACCTCAGTAGCTTGATCGATAAGGCGGCGGACTTGTAATCTGGAGGTCGGTGGTTCAAGTCCCGGATTGAACGTAGTTTTAGTAAAGCGACTTTGAGTAGTTGTGATATCACGACAGTGATTAACACAAATATGATAACTTTCAACTTCAGTAATCCATTTTAATAGGTCGGTTTTCGATGTAATTATTTATTTTGAGAATTCGTATGTAATGGAGAACACTATCGAATTAACCTCATACTGCTTAACCAAAATATGCAATAGATAACACTATCAATGCGAATAGCTCAGTGATTAAGTACTCGCTTGCCATGCGGAAGGTCCCGGGTTCGAACCCCCGCGCCGACAAAAATTTGTACTCAAATTTTAGTTACAGTTGTTTGTAGGGGATACCTTCCGGTGAGCTCGTGTTGACCCAGCACCTAGATGGGAAGTATTGTGTCACTTCTCGCCCATCAGAGGAGAGGCATACTACGGGATGGGCACGCTACAACAGAGACCACAAGCGTCTACAGTAGCTCCTGTTTCATGGCTACGAAATAAAAAAGGCTGTAACACACTCGTCTTAAAAAAAAAAATACAATAGAAAACACTATCAATGCAATAGATAACCTCACACTCATGGCGTTTACCTCATTTTGTCAGACTGTAGTAAATCTCCCTTGTTTAAGATGACGGCATTCAGCATCCGGAAAGTTTTCTGCGCAGACTCCTTGTGAGCCTTGAGTCCCAGCAGCCAGCGCGCCATCATCTTCATCCCTTCCATCTGGGGCAATCAGAACAAAAGTAAGTAATTTATTTCTTTTTTAAATAAATAAATAAATCATTTGTTTTATTTTTCATTTATTTTTTATTTTTTTGTTTACAGAGGACTTTATTTATACAAGTGCCAGGGTTTCTCGGTAACGACACAAAATATTACAAAACCCAAAAACCCGTATTCCTTTATTTTTTGAGGGATTAAATTTTAGAAAAAAATAAAGAAAAAAAAATATTTCCCGAAGTCGTTTTCGAGAAACCCAGGCCCGGGTGAAACTTTATGGAAGCCCTGTATATGACTGTAAATAGACCGTGTATATGACTGTAAATAGACCGTGTCAGAATAGGCGTGGCGGCAGAATGAGTAGAAACTTAGAAATATCTACAAAATAAATATATAATAATATTAATTTCCTTGTGTCTTAATTTTATATTTACAATTTGTTTGTAATGCATGGCTAAATTAGGCTGAATTTTCTGCCACTTTTTCTTATTCTTTCACTTTACCTTTTCCCAAACCTACTTGGGGTCGGTATTGTTCAACCTTTTTCTCAGGGTTGCGACGGTTGAGATTTGTAGTTATTTTCTGCCACTTAACTCCTATTTTTTGTATTTATGTATGTCGCAATCTAATAGCCTTTTTTAAATTTATTTTAGAATAATATTCTGCACTTCTTTTTGGAAAAGATTAACAATGCAGCATGCTATCTTCCTCAACCAACATACATCCTGATTTGTGAGATCATTGAAATTGTATTTCTCAGTTGTTTTGTGTAGGTATCTTAATTAAAAACTTGAACAACACTAAATTATAACTAAAATAAATCAAAAAGATTCACATGAATGAAGTCTAAAATGTGTTTGAAATTTTGAAAATAATTGAAGAATTTTGAGAGACAAAATTAAAAACTGCAGCATACAGGCGCCGAGCTAAACTCATTTTTTTTTTTTTTTTACAAAAAACTGTAAATACAAAATCAATTTTGTCACTTCTATACATGGTAATTGATAATTGGTAATTGATCCGTACAAGAGGGAAATCCTATCACTAGTAGCTCACCTTACACCGGACTTCATTGGGAAGATCCTCCTCAAACACCCAGTCTTTCTTGTATTGAAAACTCTCCTCCGTTTCTTTGATGAGAAGTTCTTTCACAATCTAAAAAAAAGATCACAATGAGTTTAACTTATTTAACTAATATGTGTCTTTTAAAACATTTATTGTTATTTCATAATTTTATAATATATATTATATTGAATCATCACTTTTATCACAATGAGTTTAGTTTTCCAAAGCTATTTTATTATTATACAGGGTTATTTCAGAACGATTGGACTTGTTATATCATCATCATAGGGTGGCGTCATCGTTCACGATGATCACGATATGATGATCAGTAAAATATTGTGTTGAAATTCACTTACTTTTCTAGACACAGTATTCTTGATGACGGCAGGAAACTTGTTGGGCATGTTGTAAGCAATATGGCCCAGAGCTATGATGGCAGTCCTGTAGTTAGCAGACTCTGGGGTGAGGTTCATCTTCACTTTCTAGAAAGTAAAAGAAGCAAAGACGAATGAAATAAAATTAATAAATTCAGAATTAAAACAATCGCACTATGTTAATAGTAAATATTTCAAATAGAGCTATGATGGCAGTCCTGTAGTTAGCAGACTCTGGGGTGAGGTTCATCTTCACTTTCTAGAAAGTAAAAGAAGCAAAGACGAATGAAATAAAATTAATAAATTCAGAATTAAAACAATCGCACTATGTTAATAGTAAATATTTCAAATAGAGCTATGATGGCAGTCCTGTAGTTAGCAGACTCTGGGGTGAGGTTCATCTTCACTTTCTACAAAGTAAAAGAAGCAAAGACGAATGATAAAAAATAAATAAATTCAGAATTAAAACAATCGCACTATGTGTATAATAAATATTTCAAATAGAGCAATGATGGCACTTTCTAGAAAGTAAAAGAAGCAAAGACGAATGATAAAAAAATAATACATTCAGAAGTAAGACAATCACGCGTTCTTATTAATAAATGTAATATTTTAAACAGATATGGTATGTACATTTTTTGCGGAGGGAAAAAATTGCACTTTCAAACACATCGGCAGCATGAAATCTCGCCTTTTTTATACTGCCCGATTAAGACTTAAAGTCCCATTATTCCAGCAGCAAGACCAAGACGTATTATTATGTGGTAAAAATCCCAAATGGGAGGATAACTTGTCATGTCCCGGCTGGGTTTCGAACCCGCAACCTCTGGAATCTCTGGATTCACAGACAACAATAACAATTCATGCATTTTTCGTCTTTTAGTCTATTCGGTCCGTCTAATAGTTATTAGGAAATAAAAAAAATAAGGGAGGTTCCTCCCTCCAAAGAAGGTAGTAATACATCTTATTAAACGGCCTGTGAAGCCAACTTTTGATGTAGGAAAGGTATTTTCTAGCCACTCCTTATCCGTAAGGAAATGTATAAGTATAAGTAGTGATTTATTTAGACTGTCAGCGAAAGACAGAAAGTCCCATTATGCCAACAATTTAACAAAGCACATCTTTTTATATTTGATTTTTTAAGGGTTATTGAATAGGCATCTGTGGTAAACTATGTCACAGGTTAGAAGCATGCAGACTCGACCCTCTAGACAAACTTAAATCAATATTCACAACATCTATAATAATAATAATATCGCCTTATTTATACTGCCCGATTAGGACTATCAAGTCCTATTATTCCAGCAGTGAGCCCAAGACGTATTATTATGTGGTAAAAATCCCAAATGGGAGGATAACTTGTCATGTCCCGGCTGGGTTTCGAACCCGCGACTTCTGGAATCTTTGGATTCGCAGAGTGCCGCCTTTACCACTGAGCTATTGGGACAGACTACATCTTGATATGAGTGTTGATAAATATAAAGAAAGGTGTAAGAAAATATTAAATATAAATTGAATCAATAAAGGTAATCAATATAAACATTCGTGCACATAACGGGAGATCCCAGATCAAAAATCCACCTGAAATAGCGTCTCAGCTGGCGGTGCAGAGGGGGAATGCAGCAAGCATGCTTTCGGCTCTTCCCTCAGCTGAGTTTGTAGAAGTCTACGATCTATAATTTAATTATTGTTTTATTTACATTTAAATAAATATACCATTACAAAATATTAGGCAGTATCACAAACTACGTGTGAATATTAAACAACAAACAAAACTCACTTCTAGAATGTCGACAAACAGGTCGACCGTCTTGATTCCATTCTCACTGTTCTCATCCACCACCTCGATCGTGTAGCTATCACCCAGGTTCTTATACAGACATCGGATCGCCTGTTTCGCCTGCTTAGGCGTGCCTTTCTCAATCATGTCCTGGCAGATGGGAACCAGAAGCTTCATCTCCTCCTTGAACACCTCGCCTGTAAGAGAATGCAACACTTGATTCTATTAATTATTTCAGAGGGAAAATTCAAACTCAATATTAGATACGCGTATATATATTTCAATCCATTACTTCTGTGCACTATCACATCTATTGAAGGTTGTATATTTGATCCATGCCACTGACATGTAGTAGAGTTCCAGTAGAGGGAAATAAGTGCAATCTTAAAGAGAAATAAATTAGTAATAAAAAAAACTAAAATGTAGATAGAAATTATACTAAAATATTCAAATATTCTCTTAGAAGCCCTTTAAAGCTTAGGAGAAGTACCTTTGAATAAATGTTTCTTTATAAAGAAAATAAATAAATAAAACTATTAAAAAAAAAATATAATGTGAAACAATCACGAGGAAATAATAATAATATAAAAAAAATACTGTGCATTGGTAGTCAAGTGGTTAAGACGTTAGTCTGGTAATCCAGGTATCGTAGAGATCCGTTGGTTCGTATCCCACCCAATGCATGAATTTTCCTCATTAACTAGAGTATGTGACCACATAATAATAGCACTCCGAGGGCTAGGTGGTAGAAAATGCTTTAAGTATTATCCTCGCCTGGTGGTTACCTTCCACTAAAGAGTGCTATTATTATTATTAAAATAATCCAAGTATCTTTTCTGTAGCTAGATACGTAAAGGATTGCACTTAAGTAATAATATTTTTCTGTTCCAAGTCAGGTCAGCTATTAGAGAAGGTAAGTGGCAGAGAATGCCTCAGGCATTAACTTCGGCCCCGGATTACAAAACAATTGTAATTAACAATTAATTATGTTCTTTATTGTTTTGTATATATTTCTAAGTTTTTTTTTAATTATTGTTATTAATTTTAGTTATTAATTTGTTGTTATTAGTTATTAATTTGTTGTTGTTGGTGATTGTACCGACCTCAGTAGCTTGCTCAATAAGGCGGCGGACTTGTAACCTGGAGGTCGGTGGTTCAAGTCCGGGTTTCAGCGTAAATTTAGTAAAGCGAGTTTGAGTAGTTGTGACATCACGAAAGTGATTAAACACAAATATTATGATAACTTTTTTTGTTGTAGATTGTTATGTAAAAAAAAGTGTAAAAAAAATAAAGAAAAATAAGGTAGGTTTTTAGTGGGTGGAAATCCTCCACCACAGGTCAGACTGATTATTACCTAAAATAAGGGTTGGGTGGAAGAGATTGTCATAGGCAATAACCCCGCCCTTTAGTTAGGAAATATGTATATATTTTTTACATGACAGACATAAAATAAGGGTTGGGTGGAAGAGACTGCCATAGGCAATAACCCCGCCCTTTAGTTAGGACATATATGTATAATTGTATATATTTTTTTCTATTTTTTTTCTTGTGTTATTTTATTATTATTGTCAATTTTTATATTTAATTTTTACCATTATTTGTCTGTATAATTATATGTTCTACTAATAAAGAGTTTCTAAATAAATTACCCAGAGGCTTGTATTTGCCCAGGAAGCTGAGGACAGAGAACACGAGGGGGGCCACAATCTCGTATAATAATAATAATGATTCTTACCCAGAGGCTTGTATTATTAACTGATTATTACCCAGAGGCTTGTATTATTAACTGATTCTTACCCAGAGGCTTGTATTATTAACTGATTCTTACCCAGAGGCTTGTATTATTAACTGATTCTTACCCAGAGGCTTGTATTACTAACTGATTCTTACCCAGAGGCTTGTATTATTAACTGGTTCTTACCCAGAGGCTTGTATTATTAACTGATCCTTACCCAGAGGCTTGTATTATTAACTGATTCCTTACCCAGAGGCTTGTATTATTAACTGATTCTTACCCAGAGGCCAGAGCTTGTATTATGAACTGATTCTTACCCAGAGGCTTGTATTATTAACTGATTCTTACCCAGAGGCTTGTATTATTAACTGATTATTACCCAGAGGCCAGAGGCTTGTATTATGAACTGATTCTTACCCAGAGGCTTGTATTATTAACTGATTCTTACCCAGAGGCTTGTATTATTAACTGATTCTTACCCAGAGGCTTGTATTATTAACTGATTCTTACACAGAGGCTTGTATTATTAACTGATTCTTACCCAAGGCTTGTATTATTAACTGATTATTACCCAGAGGCCAGAGGCTTGTATTATTAACTGATTCTTACCCAGAGGCCAGAGGCTTGTATTATAAACTGATTCTTACCCAGAGGCTTGTATTATTAACTGATTATTACCCAAGAGGCTTGTATTATTAACTGATTCTTACCCAGAGGCTTGTATTATTAACTGATTCTTACCTAGAGGCTTGTATTATTAACTGATTCTTACCCAGAGGCTGTATTATCAACCTGATTCTTACCCAGAGGCTTGTATTATCACCTGATTCTTACCCAGAGGCTTGTATTTGCCAGAAACTCAGGACAGAGAAGACACAGGGTCGCCACTATTTAAAAGACTAGCGCGTTGACCACTTACCCAGAGGCTTGTATTATTAACTGATTATTACCCAGAGGCTTGTATTATTAAACGATTCTTACCCAGAGGCTTGTATTATTAACTGATTCTTACCCAGAGGCTTGTATTATTAACTGATTCTTACCCAGAGGCTTGTATTATTAACTGATTCTTACCCAGAGGCCAGAGGCTTGTATTATTAACTGATTCTTACCCAGAGGCTTGTATTATTAACTGATTCTTACCCAGAGGCTTGTATTATTAACTGATTATTACCCAGAGGCCAGAGGCTTGTATTATTAACTGATTCTTACCCAGAGGCTTGTATTATTAACTGATTCTTACCCAAGGCCAGAGGCTTGTATTATTAAACTGATTCTTACCCAGAGGCTTGTTATTATTAACTGATTCTTACCCAGAGGCTTGTATTATTAACTGATTCTTACCCAGAGGCTTGTATTATTAACTGATTCTTACCCAGAGGCTTGTATTATTAACTGATTATTACCCAGAGGCCAGAGGCTTGTATTATTAACTGATTCTTACCCAGAGGCTTGTATTATTAACTGATTCTTACCCAGAGGCCAGAGGCTTGTATTATTGACTGATTCTTACCCAGAGGCCAGAGGCTTGTATTATTAACTGATTCTTACCCAGAGGCTTGTATTATTAACTGATTCTTACCCAGAGGCTTGTATTATTAACTGATTCTTACCCAGAGGCCAGAGGCTTGTATTATTAACTGATTCTTACCCAGAGGCCAGAGGCTTGTATTATTAACTGATTCTTACCCAGAGGCCAGAGGCTTGTATTATTAACTGATTCTTACCCAGAGGCTTGTATTATTAAACTGATTCTTACCCAGAGGCCAGAGGCTTGTATTATTAACTGATTCTTACCCAGAGGCTTGTATTATTAACTGATTTTACCCAGAGGCTTGTATTATTAACTGATTATTACCCAGAGGCTTGTATTATTAACTGATTATTACCCAGAGGCCAGAGGCTTGTATTATTAACTGATTCTTACCTAGAGGCTTGTATTATTAACTGATTATTACCCAGAGGCCAGAGGCTTGTATTATGAACTGATTCTTACCCAGGCTTGTATTATTAACTGATTCTTACCCAGAGGCTTGTATTATTAACTGATTCTTACACAGAGGCTTGTATTATTGACTGATTCTTACCCAGAGGCCAGAGGCTTGTATTATTAACTGATTCTTACCCAGAGGCTTGTATTATTACTGATTATTACCCCAGAGGCTTGTATTATTAACTGATTATTACCCAGAGGCTTGTATTATTAACTGATTATTACCCAAGGCCAAGGCTTGTATTATTAACTGATTACTTACCCAGAGGCTTGTATTATTAACTGATTATTACCCAGAGGCCAGAGGCTTGTATTATTAACTGATTCTTACCAAGCCAGAGGCTTGTATTATTAACTGATTCTTACCCAGAGGCTTGTATATTATATTTACAACAGTGTATTTCTATACCCAGAGGCTTGTATTATTAACTGATTCTTACCCAGAGGCTTGTATTTATTAACTGATATTCATTACCCAGAGGCCAGAGGCTTGTATTATTAACTGATTCTTACCCAGAGGCCAGAGGCTTGTATTATTAACTGATTATTACCCAGAGGCTTGTATTATTAACTGATTCTTACCCAGAGGCCAGAGGCTTGTATTATTAACTGATTATTACCCAGAGGCCAGAGGCTTGTATTATTAACTGATTATTACCCAGAGGCCAGAGGCTTGTATTATTTACTGATTCTTACCCAGAGGCTTGTATTATTAACTGATTCTTACCCAGAGGCTTGTATTATTAACTGATTCTTACCCAGAGGCTTGTATTATTGACTGATTCTTACCCAGAGGCTTGTATTATTAACTGATTCTTACCCAGAGGCTTGTATTATTGACTGATTCTTACCCAGAGGCTTGTATTATTAACTGATTCTTACCCAGAGGCTTGTATTATTGACTGATTCTTACCCAGAGGCTTGTATTATTAACTGATTCTTACCCAGAGGCTTGTATTATTAACTGATTCTTACCCAGAGACTTGTATTATTAACTGATTCTTACCCAGAGGCCAGAGGCTTGTATTATTAACTGATTATTACCCAGAGGCCAGAGGCTTGTATTATTAACTGATTATTACCCAGAGGCCAGAGGCTTGTATTATTAACTGATTCTTACCCAGAGACTTGTATTATTAACTGATTCTTACCCAGAGGCCAGAGGCTTGTATTATTAACTGATTCTTACCCAGAGGCTTGTATTATTAACTGATTCTTACCCAGAGGCCAGAGGCTTGTATTATTAACTGATTCTTACCCAGAGGCCAGAGGCTTGTATTATTAACTGATTCTTACCCAGAGGCCAGAGGCTTGTATTATTAACTGATTCTTACCCAGAGGCTTGTATTATTAACTGATTCTTACCCAGAGGCTTGTATTATTAACTGATTCTTACCCAGAGGCCAGAGGCTTGTATTATTAACTGATTCTTACCCAGAGGCTTGTATTATTAACTGATTCTTACCCAGAGGCCAGAGGCTTGTATTATTGACTGATTCTTACCCAGAGGCCAGAGGCTTGTATTATTAACTGATTCTTACCCAGAGGCTTCTGATTCTTACCCAGAGGCTTGTATTTGCCCAGGAAGCTGAGGACGGAGAACACGAGGGGCGCCACTATCTCGTCCTCGTGCTGCAGCATCTGGAGCAGCGCCTGGACGGAGCTCCGCTGCATGAAGTGGCAGGGGTGCACGTAGGAGAGCATGATGAGGAGCCGCAGGCCTCGCTCCCCCGCGGTGCCTGGGTGCAGGCCAAGCTCGTCTATCAGGTTCCCGTGGCCCAGGCACTCGTGCACGTAGGAGATGAGGATCGGGATGGCCTGGGGGAGATGGAGACGTTTTAAAAAAAAAAGGATGGAAACGTTTAAAAAATAAAAGTAGGGATGGAGACGTTTAAAAAAAAATAGGGATGGAGACGTTCAAAAAAAAAAAGGGATGGAGACGTTTTAAAAAAAAAAAAAAAAAGGATGGAGCCGTTTTTTTTTAAAAAAAAAAGGGATGGAGACGTTTTTTTTTTAAAAAAAAAGGGATGGAGACGTTCAAAAAAAAAGGGATGGAGACGTTTAAAAAAAAAAAAAAAAAAAAAGGATGGAGCCGTTTTTTTTTTTAAAAAAAAAGGGATGGAGACGTTTTTTTTTTTAAAAAAAAAGGGATGGAGACGTTAAAAAAAATAGGGATGAAGACGTTTAAAAAAAAAAAAATATTGATGGAGACGTTTAAAAAAAAAATAATAGGGATGGAGACGTTTAAAAACAAAAAATAATAATAATAGGGATGGAGACGTTTAAAATAATAATAATAATAATAATAGGGATGGAGACGTTTAAAAAAAATAAAATAATAATAATAGGGATGGAGACGTTTGAAAAAAAAAAAAAAAACAAAAATAGGGATGGAGACGTTTAATAAATAAAAATAGGGATGGAGACGTTTAATAAATAAAAATAAAAATAGTGATGGAGACGTTTTAAAAAAAAAAAAAAAATAGGTAGGACATTATTGTTATTTGCTTTTTTACTTATTTCTTTTGTCTTTTGTCATTTATACTGTTACCATTGTACTTTGTAATCCTAATAAAGCTTTAAAAAAAACAATTAATTATGTTCTTTATTTTTTCTTGTACATATTTCTAAGTTTTTTTAATAACTGTTATTAATTTGTTGTTGTTGATTGTTATGTAAGAAAACAAAGGTGCACGTAGGAGAGCATGATGAGGAGCCGCAGGCCTCGCTCCCCCGCGGTGCCTGGGTGCAGGCCAAGCTCGTCTATCAGGTTCCCGTGGCCCAGGCACTCGTGCACGTAGGAGATGAGGATCGGGATGGCCTGGGAGAGTTGTAAAATAATAATAATAATAATAGGGTGGCGTCATCGTGAACGATGGTAATAATAATAGGGTGGCGTCATCGTGAACAATGGTAGCCAGGCACTCGTGCACGTAGGAGATGAGAATCGGGATGGCCTGGGAGAGAGGGAGACGTTTAAAAAAATAATAATAGTAGGGTGGTGTCATCGTGAAAGATGGTAATAATAATAGGGTGGCGTCATCGTGAAAGATGGTAGCCAGGCACTCGTGCACGTAGGAGATGAGAATCGGGATGGCCTGGGAGACATGGAGACGTTTTTAAAAAATAATAATAATAGGGTGGCGTCATCGTGAAAGATGGTAATAATAATAGGGTGGCGTCATCGTGAAAGATGGTAATAATAATAGGGTGGCCTCATCGTGAAAGATGGTAATAATAATAGGGTGGCGTCATCGTGAAAGATGGTAATAATAATAGGGTGGCCTCATCGTGAACGATGGTAGCCAGGCACTCGTGCACGTAGGAGATGAGAATCGGGATGGCCTGGGAGACATGGAGACGTTTTTTTAACATAGGTACTCAAATATGTAATGTATTTAGTTTTAAAATTTGGTACATACAAACAATAATAAATGAACAGAGTATAATTATACAATCATTCATTTTTTTTATTTTACTTAACGCCCTGCAAACGAGAGCAATTAATAAGTAAAATATCTTAATAAAAATGGTACCTGAAAAAACAATAATGAATTTTTATAGACCCATGACAGCAAACAAGCAATAATAAATGAACATAATACGAGTATACAGGGTGTCCCACCAAACTTGGACACCTCAAATTACTCGGCCCCTGAAAGAGTTTTTGAAAAATAAAAAATCCTAGGGTACATGGTCTAATTATGCAGTTTCAGTCATGAAATTTTTTTAATACAGGGTGGTTCAAAAGTCAGAAATTGAGGTGTCAACTTTCGATTTTCAAATGGATTGACCTGAATTTTATTTGATAATTTTACTTTTAAATGGTTCCTGAGTACTTTTTTAAACAAAAATTTTACATACAGGGTGGTTTTTTTTCGACCAATTTTTTTTCTAAATCTCGAATAACTCAAGTTTGTTTAATTTTTTCGATAACAAGAATAGAGAGTGTTTGTGTAATGAAAGCACGCACTTTCAATTGGCATCAATTTTTTTTATACAGGGTGGTTCACAAGTGAAATAATGACTTGATTTTTTTTTAAACTGAGTTTTTTTAATTTTTTATTTAAGATTAATAATTCTAACCTAATTTTACACATTTTTTGTCAGTCATATCGAAAAACAAAACTAAAGTGTTGTACAGGGTGAGACATAATTTTTTTGTAACACCCTGTATATGGGCAGTCAAAGAGACGTAAAATTAAATATAAAAACTAAATGTGCAAGAAAAACTTCGATTTTTAATTATATAAAAAAATTATGGTGTTTTAACTAATATTGTCACATGGACCACCCTGTAGATATTTTCTTAAAACATCATATGGGTAGTCGAAATTGTCTAAAATTCAACGAGGAGTCCAAATCTGAAAGAAAAAAATGAATTCAAAAAGCCATTTTCAATTTTGTGTCTACACCTACCTACTTTTTATTTCTAGTTTTAAAATCATTCAGTGTGTACACCAAATTGAAAATGGCTTCAAAATTGGTGTTTTTTTACTTGTTTTTCCCCACGATTCGAAGTCTTCGTTGAATTTTATACAACCTCGAGTACCCACATGATAGTTTAAGAGAATATCTACAGGGTGGTCCATGCGACAATATTAGTTAAAACACCATAACTTTTTGATATCATTAAAAATCAAAGTTTTTCTTGCACATTTAGTTTTTATATTTGATTTTACGTCTCTTTGACTGCCCATATACAGGGTGTCACAAAAAAATTATGTCTCACCCTGTACAACACTTTAGTTTTGTTTTTCGATATGACTAACAAAAAATGTGTAAAATTAGGTTAGAATTATTAATCCCAAATAAAAAATTAATAAAACTCAGTTTTGAAAAAAATCAAGTCATTATTTCACTTGTGAACCACCCTGTATAAAAAATTTTGATGCCAATTGAAAGTGCGTGCTTTCATTACACAAACACTTTCTATTCTTGTTATCGAAAAAATTAAACAAACTTGAGTTATTCGAGATTAAGAAAAAAAATTGGTCGAAAAAAAACCACCCTGTATGTAAAATTTTTGTTTAAAAAAGTACTCAGGAACCATTTAGAAGTAAAATTATCAAATAAAATTCAGGTCGATCCATTTCAAAATCAAAAGTTGACACCTCAATTTCTGACTTTTGAACCACCCTGTATAAAAAAAAAATTCATGACTGAAACCGCATAATTAGACCATTTACCCTAGGATTTTTTATTTTTCAAAAACTCTTTCAGGGGCCGAGTAATTTGAGGTGTCCAAGTTTGGTGGGACACCCTGTATACAGTTAATAAAAATGGTAACTGAAAAAAATAATGATTTTTTATAGACCTATATCAGCAAACAAACAAAAATAAATGAACATAATACTGTTACCCTCCATTCACTGGGAATTGTACCAGCTACATTGACCTCACCGATCCTGGGTAGGGCCGGAAATCTGGGCTTCTACTACTAAAATTGCTTGTAAATGAATTGGGAGGGTACAAAAATTGTTTTATTAGGTATTTGTTTAAAAAAATCAATGGCTTCTATCCCCTTTTCCCTAACTATATCTCTTATACATAATTACTCGAGCACATTGACCTTGAATCATTAGAAGAACGTAGAGAAATAGAATTTATGAAATTGCTCAAAAACATATTTACAAATCATGCAGTAAGCCCGTACATACTAGAAAAAATAGAAATTAGAATTCCAAATGAAAGGATAAGATATAGCGGAAATATATTTTTATTACACAAAAAAAAAAAAAAAAATGTCATGCATACAAGTCACCTATCATATCTGCTATGGATAATGTAATCGGAATAATGGGTAGACGCAATAGGCTTTGTTTCGACTGAACTTGTGAGAGAGGGCGACCAGGGGCGGGCTGACGTCAAGAGGTGTTCACTAGAGATCGATGAGCGAGACTCCTGAGAGCGATGGTGTGACTCGGGAGTACTAACTGACTTGTCCCTCTTTTCTTAGGTTTATATACGAGTGTTTATCGATGGTACATTCCACATTCCTTGATAGACTTGCTCCTATGATCTGATTATTGTATTATCAGATCATATGAGTTATCTTCAGATTAAGTGGTTCAAGTACCATGTTTTGGCAAGGTGTCACTGTTATCTTCCATAGTCTTTATCTGAAGCCTATGGAATTTCTTACACTGATGTTATTCGCGGATGGCAGTGTTACTGTCCCTATGACACCTCCCCAAGTAACGCGAGCTTTGCCCCTAAAGCGACCTGACCGACCTCCTCACTTTGTCTCTATATTTATTGTTTACATTTTAGTTAATCTACATACATGGGTTTAATATAATGAACATTATTATACATGGTAATTTAAATTTTATAGGTGCAGGTGGGCCCTAGTCCGTCCTTTCTCTGCTTGTCGGTGTCTATCGTGTTGTTGCTGCCGCTGGTGCTGTGTCGGAGCAGCTTGTTTCGTCTGGAGGTGTGTGCGTGTGTGTTTCTCGGAGGGTCACCCTTGCTTGTAATTTTCTGTGACGTTTTCTCGGTGTTTTTGTCTTAACTTCTGGTGGGCTGTGTCCGCTTTTAACCTAAGGGTCCTGGGTTCTGTAATCGGAATAATGGGTAGACGCAATAGGCTTTGTTTCGACTGAACTTGTGAGAGAGGGCGACCAGGGGCGGGCTGACGTCGAGAGGTGTTCACTAGAGATCGATGAGCGAGACTCCTGAGAGCGATGGTGTGACTCGGGAGTACTAACTGACTTGTCCCTCTTTTCTTAGGTTTATATACGAGTGTTTATCGATGGTACATTCCACATTCCTTGATAGACTTGCTCCTATGATCTGATTATTGTATTATCAGATCATATGAGTTATCTTCAGATTAAGTGGTTCAAGTACCATGTTTTGGCAAGGTGTCACTGTTATCTTCCATAGTCTTTATCTGAAGCCTATGGAATTTCTTACACTGATGTTATTCGCGGATGGCAGTGTTACTGTCCCTATGACAATAATAATATTCAGGATAAAAATAAGAGACCAGAAATATTTTATTATTTAAAAAAAAATTATATGTTGATAAACTCAACATTATTCAACGACACTTGATTAAAAAAAAAAAAATACCTGAGAGTCAATGAGGCAGGAGGTGGTACGTTCCAGCAAGATCTTGATGTTGTTATAGTACAGGTTAGTCATGACGGGATTGCCCAGCTTTCTGAGCACAATGGTGGTGGCTACGAGGCATTCCTTACAGGACACATCCGGTTTCGACAGCAGTTCCATGGCTGAGAAGTATACAGGGTCATTGTTTAGAAGTGAGTCACTCGCAATGTGAAGTATACAGGGTCATTGTTTAGAAGTGAGTCACTCACAATGTGAAGTATACAGGGTCATTGTTTAGAAATGAGTCACTCGCAATGTGAAGTATACAGGGTCATTGTTTAGAAATGAGTCACTCGCAATGTGAAGTATACAGGGTCATTGTTTAGAAGTGAGTCACTCACAATGTGAAGTATACAGGGTCATTGTTTAGAAATGAGTCACTCACAATGTGAAGCATACAGGGTCATTGTTTAGAACTGAGTCACTCACAATGTGAAGTATACAGAGTCATTGTTTAGAAATGAGTAATTATTCTTGTATGTAATTGACCGACCTCAGTAGCTGTATCGATAAGGCGGAGGACTTGTAACCCGGAGGTCGGTGATTCAAGTCCTGGTTTCATTTCAAAAATGAGATAATAATAATAATACTTTTTGGTGGAAGGTAATCACCAGGTAAGGTCGCTTTTTCTACCATCTAACCCTCAGAGTCTTATTATTACGTGGTCACAAACTCAAATTCATGAGGAAAAATTCATGCACTCGGTGGCATTCGAACCAACGGATCCCTAAGCTACCTGGATTACCAGACCAGCGCGTTGACCACTTGACTACCAGTGCACAGTGTATTATAATGTCATTGAGTGTATGTCAAATTTCATTGTAATACACCTGTTTTGACATACATTGAGTGTATGTCAAATTTCATTGTAATACACCTGTTTTGTATAGGTGTAGACTATCTTAAACTAGCGGGTTACACCCGCCGCTTCGCCAGCCCATCAAACACACACAACGCACACACACACACACCCACCCACACACCCACACACCACACACACCCACACACACCACACACACACACCACACACACACACACCACACACCACACACCATACACACACACCACCACCACACACCAACACACACACCACACACACACACACACACACACACCACACACACACACACCACACACACACACACACACACCAACACACACCACCACACACACACACACACACACACACACACACACACCACACCACACACCACACACCACACCAACACCACACACACCACACCACATACCCCACACACACCCCCACACACACACAAAAATGTCATTTAGGTTTGAAAAAGAACCTGAATATTTTTTGTCGCCCATCTCTTTTCTGGTCTTCCCCGGCGTAGCTCAAGAATGGCTCATCAGAATTTCGCGATCAATATTTCAAATGAAAGCCTAAACCCTTGCCTAAAACTTTCTCGCTCTGAGTTGATAGGTCGTCACTTCAAATTTCGAGTAAAAATGTCATTTAGGTCAAAAAACGTGAATATTTTACATGTTACCCATCCATTTTTTTACCTTACCTGGCGTAGCTCAAGAACGGCTCATCAGAAATTCGCGATTGATATGTCAATTGAATGCTCAAACCCTCCCCTAAAACTTTCTTGCTTTGAGTTTATAGGTCGTCGCGACAAATTTCGGGAAAAAATGTCATTCATGTCAAAAAACGTGAATTTTTTTTGCGTCACCCATCCATTTTTATCCTTACTCATTGTAGCTTAACCTCAGGGAAATATAATCTAGCCTAGAAGAATTTTCTGATCCTAAGGGACCTATGTGCAAAATTTCAGGTTTCTCGGTCAAACGGTGTGGATTTGTATAAAGAACATACATACATACATACATACAGACAGCTTTCTTTTATAGATATAGATTTAATTTTTTTTTAAATATCTACATTTTTATATTTACCAGACATTATTTTAGGATCTTCGATTATGTTCTTGGAAAACTTGACCAGGAATTCTTGAGCTTTCATTGGGTCGGGTAGGAATCGCGACAGGCTTATGATCTTGGCTTGAATTTCTTTGGCATTCTCTGTGGGCTTCCTGTGAAGCTCAGTCCAATCTCTCACCGCATTCCTAACTCTGAAATAATAAAGAAAAATGAACAAATTGATACGGGAATATTAATAATTGAAAGTTTATAAAATTGAAAAAAATAAATAAAAATGTATGTATTTCCAACAACAAAAAATTGATACGGTTATAATATGTGCAACTCATGCAGGTCAGTCCAATCTCTCACCGCATTCCTAACTCTGAAATAATAATGTTTTTTTTTCGTGTTATTATGTCAAAATTTTAGTGGGTAGCGCCGAATCATAGGACTTTTACATCTTGAAAATACAATATCTTGTACAATATCTTATTCATGAGTTAAGATCTTGATTTTGTCTATTAATTTCGCCCCTAGTGTACAAGAATAATAATAATATCGCCTTATTTATAGTGCCCGATGAAGACTATTAAGTCCCATCTTTCCAGCAGTAAGCCCAAGACGTATTATTACCTATGTGGTAAAAATCCCAAATGGGAGGATAACATGTCATGTTCCGGCTGGGTTTCGAACCCACGAACTCTGGAATCTTTGGATTTACAGAGTGCCGCCTTTACCACTGAGATACCGGGACAGGACTTTTACAACTTGAAAATACAATATCTTGTACTACTACTTTTTGTCAACTACTTTACTACTAAGCTACCGGGACATACTTAATAGTAATAATAATAATGTGTTTTATTGTACATTTCTTTTACATTACATAGTTACATATAAGATATAGCACATAGGAAAATAAATATTAAAGTGAAACTGTATGTTTTACATAGACTTGTCACACTAAGAGACCCAGTATAGTATGGGTCTGTTGTGAAATGTAAATTTGTGAAACTTACACCAGAGTGGTTTTCTGCAGTTCAATGAACGCCTTGGTCGCGTGATCGTTGATGGTTCCGAAGAGATGGTACAGCTTCTTCATTCGCTCCTCGGGTCCCAGTGTGTAGGGTACCAGGGAGGTATTCAGGAGTCTCTCCACCAGGACCCGGTCGTCCAGAATTTACATCTAATAAAGTGTTGTATAAAAATAATAATAATACTTACACCAGAGTGGTTTTCTGCAGCTCAATGAACGCTTTGGTCGCGTGATCGTTGATGGTTCCGAAGAGATGGTACAGTTTCTTCATTCGCTCCTCGGGTCCCAGTGTGTAGGGTACCAGGGAGGTATTCAGGAGTCTCTCCACCAGGACCCTGTCGTCCAGACTCGTCATGTAGTAGCCGTGCAGGATCTTGTCCTTGATCCAGGTGACCGCCTTCTTCGTGGCCTGAGGGCAGTCCTCGTCGTTCAGATGGTTCTTGTAGATCATCGCCAGCCCGGTGAGCGCTTCCTTTCTGATTTTGAACTGAAAATAGCAAACACAATGGTGGAAAAACAATGTTACATCCAAACCAATTTCCCTCGCAATCCAGAGACGGAACAGTGCGAGTATTGAGGGAACTTTTCCTCCATTCAGTTCCCTCGGTGAAGTCTTCGATTTATTGTTCATATATTATTGCTTTCATTTTTAACAAATAAATAAATGAGATGTCTAACCCTTAAAAAAAAAAAATTCAGTAGTCATTCTAATTCTGGTTCAGTCTTCCATTATTCAATACACATATTTCAATTCAATAAAACCATGAAACACAATAATGATCAAACATTTCTAGAATAATTAATGCATAATTATTATGATTGGCATGGTAAAAATTCTTTAGATACTGAGAGAGCGAGTCAATAAATCCCTCCATTCGCAGGAAACAACGCGTCATCAACGCTGGCACGAATGTAGGACAAAGAAAATAATCCATTACAAATTCAATTAAATTCTACAGGGTTCGCACATAAAACACTTGCGATATCAAGAAAATTGTTAATAATTCATAATATGAGACTAGGATTCATTGTCATCTGGACTAATTCATTGTCACAAGATTAAAAGCTTGACTTGTCTATATCATAGACTTTAATTTAAAAGATTCGTCCTTATTTGTTTCCCCTTGTTTACCTAATGAGAGCTATGTCTAACTGTTGAGTCCAAATAAGGACGAAACTAGTCTTAGACTGCTCTCTAAATCTTTTAAAGTCTATGCTATAGACAAGTCAAGCTTTTAATCTTCAGACTCTGAATTAGTTAAAGGCTTTAATCTTGCGGCTAGGAATGAGTGTAGATGACTATGAATTTTGGTCTCATATTATTTACACGTCAATATACACGTCAAATTTGTTTAATAGCCTAATAATAATAAAACTATTTAGTGGAAGGTAACCCACCAGGCGAGGTTACTGCTCGAAGCATTTTCTACCACCTAACCCTCAGAGTCTTATTATTATCTGGTCACAAACTCAAATTAATGAGGAAAAATGTGCTTACCGGTAGCTCAGTGGTAAAGGCGGCACTCCGTGAATCCAGAGATCCCAGAGGTCGTGGGTTCGAAACCCAGCCGAGACATGACATGTTATCCTTCCATTTGGGATTTTTACCACATAATATTATGTCTTGGTATTACTCCTGGAATAATGGGACTTTAGTAGTCCTAATCGGGCAGTCTAAATGAGGCGATATTATTATTATAATTACCTTCTTGTCTAGGGTTATTTCTTATTATTATCTAGTCACCAACTCAAATTAATGAGGAAAAATGTGCTGACCTTCTTGTCCAGGGTTCGCTCCTTCACGAACGTGAGCAGATCCTCGGAGCTGGACACGATGTCAAAGTCTCGCCTGGCGGTGGTCACGATGGCCGTGACCACCTCGTAGCGCACGTTCTCATCCGTGTCGTGCTGGCGCATCTTGAGCGTGTCCACGATGTCCTGACGCAGGTCCGGGTGGTTCAGTAGGAAGTGCATCGAGTACTGGACGCACTTGATGCGGATGCTTGTGCTGATGTCATTGAATCTAGAATTTTTTTGAATTTGAATTTATTTATTTATTTAAAGTGAAAAACAAACAGTTGATTCCCTCACAATAAATGGGGATCAACCTATTATATGCTACTCACTATAAGACAAGTATAGATATAAACATGAGGTATAAAATTTAAGAAAGGTAAATAGTAAAATGTAAAAAGAATAATAATAATAATAAGTGTCATCATTCATCATTCAAGATTGTCCTCAAAGTTCATCATTCAAGAAGTGTCTTCATTCAGAAATCCATCATATTACAAACTTGTCAACTAGTCAGAAGTTTTCTCAACACATAATTCATATGACCTAATTAACGAATAGGACTGATGTCCCTTCTAATGTGTCAAATGTAAAAAAAAAAAAAAATGTTCATGTTATAATAAATCATTTGTTATATTTTTAATTTTTTTTTATGTATACATTTTCATTAGGTTTCTAAGAAGAGAGAGATATAATAATAATAGCTCTTTATTGCCATGTACCGACCTCAGTAGTTTAATGGATAAGGCAAACAGACTTAGTATAATAATAATAATAAAAACTCTTTTTTGACAGGATTGTCAAAAAAGTATGAAAGCATTTTCTACCACCTAACTCTTAGAGTCTTTTTATTACGTGGTCACAAACTCAAATTAATGAAGAAAAAGTCATGCACTGGGTGGGATTCGAACCAATGGATCCCTACGCTACCTGGATTACCAGACTAGTACGTTAACCACTTGACTACATTACCTGCCGAGTAAGGAGCGCCACAGCTGCGTGTGTTGCTGCACCAGGGTGGAGTGCTCCTCTGAGAACTTTTGTTAACACACTCATGTTACACACTCACGTTACATGTTACACACTCACGCTACATGTTACACACTCACGTTACATGTTACACGCTCACGTTACATGTTACACGTTACATTACATGTTACACGTTACATTACATGTTACACGTTACATTACATGTTACACGTTACATTACATGTTACACGTTACATTACATGTTACACGTTACATTACATGTTACACGTTACATTACCTGCCGAGGAAGGAGCGCCAGAGCTGCGAGTGCTGCTGGGCCAGGGTGGAGTGCTCCTCTGAGAACTTTTGTTACATGCTCACGTTACACGTTACATTACATGTTACACGTTACATTACATGTTACACGTTACATTACCTGCCGAGGAAGGAGCGCCAGAGCTGCGTGTGCTGCTGGGCCAGGGTCGAGTGCTCCTCCGAGAACTTTTGTTACATGTAACACGTTACATGTTACAATTGTTACATGTTACGCGTTACATGTTACACGTTACATGTTGGACGTTACATTACCTGCCGAGGAAGGAGCGCCAGAGCTGCGTGTGCTGCTGGGCCAGGGTGGAGTGCTCCTCCGAGAACTTTTGTTACATGTTACACACTACACGCTCATGTTACATGTTACACACTACACGCTCACGTTACACGTTACATTACCTGCCGAGTAAGGAGCGCCACAGCTGCGTGTGCTGCTGCGCCAGGGTGGAGTGCTCCTCTGAGAACTTTTGTTACATGTTACACACTACACGCTCATGTTACATGTTACACACTACACGCTCACGTTACACGTTACATTACCTGCCGAGGAAGGAGAGCCACAGCTGCGTGTGCTGCTGCGCCAGGGTGGAGTGCTCCTCTGAGAACTTTTGTTACATGTACCACGCTCACGTTACATGTTACACGTTGTATTACTTGCCGAGGAAGGAGCGCCACAGCTGCGTGTGCTGCTGCGCCAGGGTGGAGTGCTCCTCTGAGAACTTTTGTTACATGTACCACGCTCACGTTACATGTTACACGTTGTATTACTTGCCGAGGAAGGAGCGCCACAGCTGCGTGTGCTGCTGCGCCAGGGTGGAGTGCTCCTCTGAGAACTTTTGTTACATGTACCACGCTCACGTTACATGTTACACGTTGTATTACTTGCCGAGGAAGGAGCGCCACAGCTGCGTGTGCTGCTGCGCCAGGGTGGAGTGCTCCTCTGAGAACTTTTGTTACATGTACCACGCTCACGTTACATGTTACACGTTGTATTACTTGCCGAGGAAGGAGCGCCACAGCTGCGTGTGCTGCTGCGCCAGGGTGGAGTGCTCCTCTGAGAACTTTTGTTACATGTACCACGCTCACGTTACATGTTACACGTTGTATTACTTGCCGAGGAAGGAGCGCCACAGCTGCGTGTGCTGCTGCGCCAGGGTGGAGTGCTCCTCTGAGAACTTTTGTTACATGTACCACGCTCACGTTACATGTTACACGTTGTATTACTTGCCGAGGAAGGAGCGCCACAGCTGCGTGTGCTGCTGCACCAGGATGGAATGCTCCTCTGAGAACTTTTGTTACATGCTCACGTTACATGTTACACATTACATGTTACACGTTACACGTAACACGTTACATGTTACACGTTACACGTAACACGTTACATGTTACACGTTACATGTTACACGTTGCATTACCTGCCGAGGAAGGAGCGCCACAGCTGTGTGTGCTGCTGGGCCAGGGTGGAGTGCTCCTCGGAGAACATGCGAGCGAGCAGGGAGACGGTCTGGAGCCGCTCTGTCTCGAGGTTGCTCTTGAGCTTGCACTCCAGCTGGGGAAGCACGGCGCTGAGGATTTCGGGCACATCTTGTACAGCTCGTAGATGAGATCGTAGATCTTGGAGGCGATGTTCAGGCCCCGCTCTTCCTTGCCCAAGATGAGGAACGTGTTGAAGAACTGGGGATTGAATAGTTTTGGGTGAATAGTAGGTCAGGGCTGGGTGGAAGAGATTGCCAAAGGCAATAACCCCGCCCTTTAGTTAGGACACATATTTTTTTTTTTTTTTTTTTTTTTTTTTTTTTTCTTCTATTATTTTGTATTTTAATTTGTAAATATTTGTGTTGTATACAGGGTGGGCCAAAAGTCTGGAAACCCCTGAATAACTTTCGAATGGCTTCTTCGGTAAAGGTAAAAAATTGTATGGTAAACCGGGGTAGTAAGACCTTCTTTAATAGTGCGGCCGATTTTTGTTACCGGCCCCCATGTCGGGGCCACGGGGGCCAACTTCATTTTTTTAAATACGAACCCCCACCTTGCGATACATTTTTGGAAAGGTTTTTACATAAGAAATACTTTGAAGCTTGATTCTAAAAATGTATCGCAAGTTGTGGTTTCGTATTTTAAAAAAATTAAGTTGGCCCCCCTGTCCCAGACATGGAGGCCGGTAAAAAAAATCGGCCCCATTCTAAAATAAGGTCTGATTACCACGGATTATCGAACCTAATTTTAAATTTACTGAAAAAGCCCTTTCGAAAGATATTCAGGGGTTTCCAGACTTTATACTGCATACACAACGTTGGACGCCATTTGCAAACAGTTCATATTTAAAAACATAAAATTTACACCAAATTATTTCTTATTTAAAGACCTTTCCAAAAATGTATCGCAAGGTAGGGGTTCGAATTTAAAAAAATGAAGTTGGCCCCCCTGGCCCCGACATGGGGACCGGTATCAAAAATCGGCCGCACTATAAAAGAAGGTCTTACTACCCCGGTTTACCATACAATTTTTTACCTTTACCGAAGAAGCCATTCGAAAGTTATTCAGGGGTTTCCAGACTTTTGCCCCACCCTGTATAATATGTCCTATTAATAAAGTGTAAATAAATAAATAGTTTTTTTTTATATAACAAGAATACATAGTCAGGTATATGTAATATTTTATATAAAACTAGGATTCTTTAAATTTTCACTCACCTGTTTAGTGAAAATTTAAAGAATCCTAGTTTTATATAAAATATTACATATACCTACCTGACATTATTTTGGATTCTAATATAAACTTAATAACAAATAAGAATACATAGTAAAACAAAAAGCGCACGAATAGCTCAGTGGTTAAGCACTCGCTTGCCATGCGGAAGGTCCCGTGTTCGAATCCCCGCGCCCACAACATTTGTATTAAAAATTTGGTTACAGTTGTTTGTAAGGGATACCTGCCAGTGCGCTTGTGTTGACCCAGCACCTAAATGGGAAGTATTGTGTCACTTCTCGCCCATCAGAGGGGAGGCATACTACGTGATGGACAGGCTACAACATAGACCACAAGCGTCTGCAGTAGCTCCTGTTTCATGTCTACGAAGAAAAAAAAAAGAGCTGTGAAAATCTCACAGTAGCTGCTGTTTCATGACTACGACAAAAAGGGCGGTGAAAATATTATCTAAAAAAAATCAAGATATTTTATTAACTTACAATCTGGATATAAGGATCTAGTAATCAACTTACATTCTGGATATACGGCTCTAGTTTTCAACTTACATTCTGGATATACAGCTCTAGTTTTCAACTTACATTCTGGATATACGGCTCTAGTTCTGTTTTCAACTTACATTCTGGATATACGGCTCTAGTGTGTCGTTCGTTTTCACAATGAGTTCCTTGGCCAGAAGATACGCATTCTTTTTCTGCGTCTTCTGCGGGTCTACAATGTTCATGAGGATGATGTCCAGCAGTTCGTGGGACAGAATGTCTGACTCGGTGATGAGTGGACAGAGCACATCCAGCATGAAGCTCTTCACCTTGCCGGAATGTTCATCACTGAAATAAATAAATATGTTTCTTGGTGTTATTATAACGCCAATTGTAGTCACTATGGCAGAGTGAGTTAGCGCGCTAGGCATTGCACACATGGTGACCTGGGTTCGATTCCCAGCGGGGGAGGATTTTTTCTGCTCTGTACTTGGATGTTTGGGGTCCACTCATACCTCGTGAGGAAAAATGAGTAGCTGCTTTGATGTGAAGCAACGACCAGTGGCAGAATCATAGGCAAAAAAAATAATACAAGATATTGTAAATTAAAGTGGTAAAGTCCTATGAATGTCCTATGATTCTGCGCTACCCACTAAAATTGTGACATAATAACACAAAGAAAAAGCATCATTATCATTATAACGCCAATTTTAGATGGTAGCGCAGAATAAATTATAGTACTTTTCTGTATCTTTAATATCCCAATATCTTATTTTCGTCTATAATTCCGTCACTGGTCGCTGTTCACATTAAGGTAACGACTCATTTTTCCTCACGAGGGAGTGAACCCCAAACATCTAAGTACAGAGCTGTCTGGCTGGGGGACGTTAAACAGGGAGAAGACCAGTGTCTCGCTAGAGGACTATAAACAGAGAACAGACTAGCCAACCCTTACAAGCCAGGCTAGCTTGCAGTTTCCTAAGGGTTTAATGGCTTGTACAGAAAAGTCCAAGTCCTCATGATGGTTGATCGCACATAGAAATATGTGGTTCAGGACGAGCCAACTTTGAAATAAAGTTGGCTGGAGACCATCACTCACCCCTCCAGCTGTAGCCAAGCTGGCTACAACAACAACAACAACAAGTACAGAGCAGAAAAAATCCTGCCTCGCTGGGGTTCAATCTTAGGTCACTACTGAATTTAATAAATCAATGACCTTAATTTATTGACTTTAGAAAAAATTAATTATCATAAAAAAGAACCAAACTACATATTTCCAAGCTAGTTTGGTTTCATTCATAAATAGAAAAGAACTAGTTTTTTATTTGAATAAAATATGCAGCGCTGTGCAAAGTAAATTCTAGGTATGGCAACTCCTGAAATAATACATTATCACTTTATTTTATTTTGTAATTCTTTTTTTTTTTACAATAGTTTTTTTACCTGTAAGTAGAATCAAGATATGTATGAACCTACAGTTGGGCAGAAGAAGTTCAATACTAGTAGTATATTAATTAGCAGATTATCATAGAAGTGTAAGGAAACTTACTTGACGATTTTGAACATGAGGGAAAACAGTGCGCAGAAAATTTCCTGTGAGTCTTCCAGTTCAAAACACATGTTGAATGATTTCACGTATGCCAAATTCTCCAGCAAGTAAAAATAGCGCTTGAAAGCCGGGTCTTTGGGGTCTTTGAGTCCATTCAGTTGCTTGATAAGAAACAGGAAGATCGTCTGCCAGAACAAAAGACGTATACAATCATTAAATGCATGATGCAGGATAAATATTTTTTCTAAAGATTTTTTTTTCTAGTTTATACTAATAATACTCTTTGGTGAAAGGTAACCAACCAAGGTTAATGCTCAAATCATTTTCTACCAACCAACCCTCACAGTCTTTTGTTATGTGGTCAGAAACACAAATATATAAGGAAAAATTCATGCATGGGGTGGGAATCAAACCAATGGTTCCATATGCTACCTGAATTACCAGACTAGCACCTTGACCACTTGAATATAAATGAGATAATGCACAGTATAGTAAAGGAAAATATAAATAAAAAATCAGAATTGTAGAAGGGTAAACCAATTGGTTCTCTGGAAGTTCATAAGATACTTGATGACTTTCAATAACCATTTTGATGACTTTCAATAACCATCTTTATTTTGATGGCAATTATTTTACAGAAAAAGGTTTTTCCTTAAACCAGGATGGCTTCCCATCCTGTAACAGTTCTAATATTCCTTTATAAAAACCACCATTTCATCACTGGTTGCTGCTCAAATCAATGCAGTTTCTCATTTTCCCTATTAAGGTTTGAGTGGACTCCATATCTTCACAAGTACAGAGGCAAAAAATTCTAACCACTATCCATACAAATCAGTCAGTCAGTATATCAGTAAAAAAAGAAATTTTCTCACACATTTTTCTTCATGAGGTGTGAGTGGATCCATGGATCCTAGACATCCAGGTACAGAACATAAAAATTCTACACTGATGGGGATCAAACCCAGGTCACCATGCCTGTAAGCCCAATGTACTACCTCACTTGGCCATGGTGACTACCAACTATCCAATACTGTGAGGTACTAACTAAGTAAATAAACCTCAATCAAATTTATGAAAAATACAAAAACAAATTATTTCAATATGTAGGTACATAAAAATTAATTTATGAACATCATAAATCAAACCAATTCTAAAACAGGAAATATTTTACCTTCACTTACCAAACTCAGTAGCTTGATCAATAATGTGGCAGACTTGTAATCTGGAGGTTGGTGGTTCAAGTCCTGGTTTATTTAATAGAGCAAGTTTTAAAAAAAGTTTGAGTAGTTATATCACAAAAGTGATAAACAAAAATATGATAACTTGATAACTAACTAATTTACCTTCACTTGTTCTGGGTCCTTGTACGGAGCTTCAGGAGCATACACACGTAGTACATCAGCAATGCAGCAGGCAATCAGCAGCTGGACGTCTTTGCTCTCGTGTGACAAGAAGTGATCGTCAGCAATGTGGAGGGCCAGGGGAATGTACTGCTGATACATGCCTTCATCCTGACCCATGCCTTGTAGAGTGTGCGCAAGGGTCTAAATGAAGAGGAATTAGAAATATTTTTTTTTTTTTCAAGTAATATTTTTGTTATAAAATTTATACAAAAAATTAAACTTTAGATGTACCTTGAATTTTCAATGAAATACATTTAATGTATCAAATATTGGAGTTTATAGGATACTCTTGAGTTTTAAACTTATCATTGTGATGAACTTCAAACCCAGGATGACTATTTAAAGATGATATTCACTATAAGAATTCAATCATCCTCAGTAGCTTGATTGGTGAGGTGGACTTGAAACAAAGGTTGGTGGTTTGAGTCTCATGTACGGTTAAAAATTTAGCAATAGAGTTTGAGTAATTGTGATTAACACAAATATATATGTATGATAACATTTTGATATACATTAGGATTTCCAACTTAGTATATCAGAGAATCCAATAAATATGTGCTCTCAAGGGAACCCACTCATATTAATTTCACACCATGTTCTGAAATGTTCCTAAAAATGTGTGTGTAACTAACTTATTTGGTTGGTAATTAACTGCAGTTCAAGCTGCACTTACTTTTAATCTTCTGATTAGTTCATCAGAGCTCAAATCCTCATTGATAGGACGGCACCCTTGAGGGTAAACGATATCAGAACCTCCAGGCATCTGAAACAAATTGGATAAACCTGATGTTAAAAAACAAATCAACATTTACATTAAAATTATGATTTACAGTTGAACTGTGCCTTACATTTTCACAACTTTTTTACTAGTCCAAAGAAGAACAAATAATCATCACAAAAAGTATTTTATATTTTTTTGAACTTACAGAAATTCGGCTCACATGGGGTAAGAAGTTAGTGTACTTTCTTTGTCTTGTGATAAGATTGCTATACAAAGCCAACAGGGACAGAAAAAAGATTTGCAGAGAATCTTTGTCCTCTATCTGCAGAGACTCTATAATATAGATTCTAAAATATGTTTTTAGTATATTTGTTCTCACTATAACTAATTGATGTCAAGTTATTTCAACTTTAGATGACAACATTGTGAACGAAAGAAACACAGGGTATTTATACAGATATACTATAAAATAGGGTAATTTTAGATAGGGGTTTTACTGAGAAGAAACAGGAAATTCATTAAGTGTGATTTATGAAGATCAAAGGGATCAATCACCAAGGAATGATGTAGTGGAAAGTGAAGCATTAAATTGGAAATAAAGGATGACCCAGATGAAATAGCTGCATAATAATAATACTCTTCAGTGGAAGTTAAAAACCAAGGGATTTTAATGCTCAAACCATTTTTTACCACCCAACTGTGGGGTGAAATGTTAGTATGCCTCCTTGCAGTTCACCCTTCACCCTGGGCAACACATTGACATGCGGCTACCCACTGACAGTTTTGGTGATCAAACAATCACTGCCATCAGATTTTGTGATCAAGTTTATTACATATGTCTTCTCACTTTGAGATGTGTAATAAAGCCATATGATGAATAAAATAACCACCCAACTCTCATCTAATCTGGCTCTTTTGCTTCCTCCATCTCAATGAGATCCCTTTGACCTAGGACGTCAAGAGTTCCTGCCTGATACAAGGAATGATTTTAATATTAAGGAGAAGATGCTGCAGATTGTTGTTTGATTCATTTGCACTGTATCCATGATTTTAACCAGAAATATGAACCAATAATGATAGTGATGTACCATCTTAATGGACAGTTACATTTTAGCAGATCAACCTAGTGGATCCTTGTACAAAGTCTTTAAAATTGTTATTTCAGTTTGCTCTTGAAATAAAAACTACTCCAGTTAGAGTTTAGGATTTCAGAAACAACAAACTAATACTTACTTCTGAATGCAATGTCTATTTTACAGTACAGTAGGAGATGGTGAATCCCAAATGTAGATTGTGATGGCAAAAATCAGTGGCGTTTCGAAACTCATTTCACATTCATGATGACTGACATGCCAATTCCAATCTATAGAGTTGAATTGATTTGATTTTATATAAATTATAAAAGAATTTAGTCTGAGCAGTTCGACGAAATTAACTTCAAAATAAATTTAAATATTATTTTATCATAATTCAATTACAAAAGGTAATAATAACTTCAACAACAAAATAATAATCACTTCACTAAAGTCACAAACTAGAAATCAGCCAAGATTGTTGGCCGGCCGCCTTAATGCGCGCCAGTCACGTGATCATTCAGCTGAATAAATGACATTATGCATAAAAGATAGTACTTTAAATCCCTTATATGTAGTGGGATCTTTTCCTCCTGGGATTTTTCTATTTCAATTTTTTTTTAATAAGTAGGTACTCGGATCCAGAGTCCAATGGATGTCCATTAATTGGGATCTTGAAAAATAACAAAGTAAGTTCGTGTTTCCTCTACCAAAATTAGGTATAATTTTTTTTAGCATAATGGGTGGAAATAAGAAAGTGGCGGAAATGTCCCGCCCGCGCCGGCGGTAGTGGATGGACCGATATCACGACACGACCTCGACTTTTTTAAGCGAATCGACTCCGAAATTTGAAATGAGTCGACTTCCATCTGTAAACAATTGGACCATTTTATTTGAAGCGCGGAAATTCAAATCTATTTCAGTGTTTTTAGTTTCAATGTCAATTAACGAAAGTTTCCAATTTCAATTAAAAATCTAGCTGTTTTCCCCTTTTTCTTTTCTCTATAATCCAGTTACTATATTTATTTTCAAGATTTAATTGTTAAGAAGCGGTTTTTCAATGAACACTGAACTACTAAAGTCAACTATGGAAAAGACATGAATACTGTATTAGTTTAAAATTTATTTCCCTCTACTCTTTCCAGCCCTACTCAGGCTGGGTGAAATTTTAAGAAGCTGTTTTATTTGCAAGGTTATTGTTGGGTAAAATCTCTATAGTGACATGGATATAGCTTTTTAAAGTAAGCCTCAAAAACAAAATATCATATTTGATTTTTAGATGTAGAATAACCCAGATGGGGCTGACGTCCTTCCAGAAGGACGTCCTTCTGGAAGGATGTCAGCCCCATCTGGTGAAAGTTACTACATTGTGGATTTTTCTAATTAACTCAGCTTGTTGAGGTTAGTTGGCGACACCTTAAGCTCTTTGTTTTGAGTCCGAGTGATAAGTTGACAGCACTTATTTTGATTCAGGACTCAATTTATATCAGTCCAAAAAAATAAAACAAAAAATTTCACCGCGTTATCTGGGATAATAATTAAAATATTGAAGGTGACCCCTTCAATATTTGAGAGCTGTAGTACTATATTGTCCTCTGTCCTGTAGCTCAGGGTTCAAGTTGTCAATCTGGTAATTCAGAGTTTGCTGTTTTGAAATCTATGACATAACAAGTTATCATTCCATATTGGGATTTTAACCACACAATACATCTTGAACTCACTGCCGAAATAATGGTACTCAAAGTCCTAATAGGGCCATATAATATAATAACACCTTATTTTCAAGGGTTTCTTCAAATATTAGGTAGGGGTTTTTTTTGGGTGTTAACTGATTACCTACATCATTTTTCTTTTAGATGAAAGAGAGTAAATAGGAAAAGAAATTTGTATCAGCAATAGTCCACCCCCTGTATAAACTAGCATCAATTATAAATATGTCATTAGTATAAATATGTCAATAATGTATAAACATGTCATTAACATTTTTTGTGTTTAAACATGTTAAAAATTATGGGGAAAAAATACCAGGGCTCCATAAGGGACATGTGTTTTCCATTGAGTAAAATTTGTGAAAATACTGCAATGGACCAATTAAGAATTGAGAGATTCTGTCAGTTCAAAAACATTCTATCAGAGAATCAGGGTGGGTTTTGAAATGTATTTCCTTTCTGATAGTATGGGGGAATTAAACAGGAAGAATACCAGTGTCTCTTGAGGATTAAAAACAGAGAACGGACTTATCAACCCTAAAAAGCCAGGCTAGCTTGCAGTTTCTGAAAGCTTTGTTTAATGGCTTAAAAAGAAAATGTTCAATTTCTCATGATGGTTGATTGCACATAGAAATATGTAGTTCAGAATGAGCCAATTTTCATATTAAGTTGGCTGGAGACCATCTCTCACCCTCAGCTGTAGCCAAGCTTTAGACCAAGCTGGTTACAACAAAAACAACAACATTAATATAATATTTTACAAGGCACTACCCTCCTTTTCAACATATTGATGGCTGCTTTGAATCACATCTTCAAATACAGAAAATATAACAATTAGCAATAAAACCATCCATGTATTATTTTATGCAGAAGATTTTGTTTTATTTTGAAATCAATTCTGATATGTAGAAAACACATATTTTCTTGAATTATTATGATAGTATTCTGCTGGAGATAGCAAGTAAATAGAAATACTTAGGTTTAATAGCAAGTAAATAGAAATACTCAGGTTTAATTGCAAGTAAATAGAAATACTTAAGTTGATCTGTTTTATTTCTTTTGAAGATGCAAATAAAAAAGAGTTTCCAAGGAAATGTGGATAAGACAAAGCTTTTTGAAAGTATTATGTCAGAAACCACCCTATATGAATCAGAGATATAGGGCTAACATTATCTTACAGAAATTAAAATGATTCAGGTCGATTTTTTTTACTTCTTTTTTACTCCTAAACATCTCAGTAGAAAATAGCATAATACTCAAATTTCAAGTACATATATGACAGAGCTTGTTAAAACTGCCAAACAAAAGGATGCATTATCAGAACATATTATAATTATAATAATATTGCCTTATTTATACTGCCCCATTAGGACTATTAAGTCTCAATGTCTACAAAATTAAGTGAAGCAAAAATAATATATTTGCATGGCTGAAAAAGACTCTTTTTTAACCACATATTTCTTTGTTAGGACTTGGATGAGTGATTATTCACATTCAACCTCTTGTGATGCTCACTTTTCCCGGCCCAACCCAGGCTGGGTGAGGTAAATGTGGTTATCTGGTTATTGAGTATCCAGCGAATGCAGACGGGGGTTATACCCGTCTTGAATGATCTCGATGTTAATAAGACGTTAAGCTATAAAAAAAAAAACATAAATTTCTCTTTTGTATTACGATTTCTCTTTTGTATTACAAAACGATTAGCAAATGAATTGGCGGTTAAGTAGAAAATGGGATTTTCTCAAGTTCTTGGATGGGTCAAAACAATTATTCAGTTTGCTATTATTCGTGACATGAAGTTTGTCCAGTTTTTAATTACCTCTTTGGTGATGAAAATCCCATTTCCAAATCAAAATGTAGAAAATTGAAGAAGAAAAAATGAAAGCATTGCGCCTTGAAGGATTTCGCGAGAACTTTTACTTCAGGACACTTTACCTTTACACCCATGCATTCCGGAAACAGAAAAACTCGGTCAGAATTTTCAGCTCCGGCCAGGATTCGAACCCGCAACCTCCGGGACCGTCAATGCTCTAGTTAACTAAGCCACGCAGTTGGCACTTGGGGTGTTCAGAAATTTTCTGCTCTGCTAGGGATCGAACCCAAGTCATTGTTCCAAGCAAGCCAGTGTGACAATTTCTCCACCCGGCCACGGTGACAATTTCCGCCAGGAAAATTAGTCAGGATAGACAGTAGTAATGTGTATCACCGACCTCAGTAGCTTAATCGATAAGGCGACGTGCTTGTAACCTGGAGGTCGGTGGTTCAAGTCCTGGTTTCAGCGTAGATTTAGTAAAGCGAGTTTGAGTAGTTGTGATAACCACGAAAGTGATTAACACAAATATGATAACTTAAAACTTAGTAATGTGTATGTGGCGGGTGTTAAATTAGAGCGAATTCACTCCATACAACTGCAAGTGTTCTCAGCAACGTGATGACTTTGAAAGGAGAACGAACAGCTTTTTGTGATAACATGAGAACAATGGACATATATTATGGACAATGAATCAGACATGCTGATGCTGAATTGAATTTTATTTCCCGATGAAGGAAGCGTTCATATGTTTGCACATTTGTGTAAACAAAGTTACACATGGTGGTTATAGGATTAGAATCAGTACTGAATGGAGGTAGCCCTTAAGCAAACACCACAAAAAAGTTATCAATATTTTGAAAGGATTCCTATAAAATGTTATAAAGCAACTAAGACAACCTATGACGAAAGAATATAATTTATTTTATTTTTAATAATTTGATCTAGGTCAATAACTACCTAAAGTGATTGTACTATTGTAAAAGCTCCGTTTGAATTGTATCCTTATTCAAATCATTCCATATTAGGAGCACTCCCTCACGGAGACAGTTATGAAGAATTTTTTTTTTATATCTGAATTATAATTATGTTGATAAATAAAAAAGTTTCCAAATCATTCGAAGTCTCAAATAACTTGAATGTAAATCTTAACAAATTGAAACTTTGAAATATGTCTTTCATCGGTCGGGTTTCCAAAAAAAAGGTCAACCAAAATCAGTTGGAGAGTGTAAAACAGGATGCTTCAGATCTGTATGAGCTGACTTTGTTTAATTGTGTTAGCATCGCTTTCAACTAAATGGTCATATTACGACGGGAGTTTTACACACCATTCGCTGGGCAAATAACCTAGCTACTCAATTTAGGGCGAAATTAATAGACAAATTCTATATATCAAGTCATTGCTAAGCGTCGGTTTTCCCTATCTTACACAGTACGCAATCCGTGACTTAGCGCCACAGAGGTATTACAAAAATGTCTATCAATTCCGCCCTCAAACTCACTCAGCCTGAATGGGGCCGAGAATAGCAGTGGATCGTGGATTGCCATGTTGACCATAGATGGGTTCGAAACCAGAACGGTCACCAATCCATGTCCTCTCGATGTTTCTTAACTTCAGGGATAAGATGAGAGCTGGTGTGTTCAAAGTGTCTCCGGTGGTTATGTGCTGACTTTAGGTAAGATATTATTTCTAATTTATTCATTAGATCAATGGGCCTGTTCAGGCGCGGTCGGTGCTAAGGAGCTGCGGAACTGCAGCACCCCCAGACGAAAAGGAAAAAAAAAGATGTTTGTTTTTTCAAGTCCTAGCTCGTGCAAATTAAAAATAATTACACATTTCTATATATATCTCCCTTGCCTTTATCCCATATTAGCTTATGTTGCTTTTGGGGTCGGCATTGTTCAACCTCATGGTTGAGGTTGGTAGGGTGGAGCACGTTTTTTATGGATGGATGCCCTTCCTAACGCCAACGATTCTATTTGATTTAACGTCCTGGATTAGGACGGGGGTTTTACCCTCCATTCGCTGGGAATCGTACCAGCTACCCACATTAACCTCAACCAGCCTGGGTAGGGCCGGAAAAGCCAGCCTCACGTGTTTGGATGGAACAGAATTTTCTTCGAAAAGTCTGCCCCAGCCGGGAGTTGAACTCGGGAACTCTGGACTACGGGCAGTAGTCACAACCATTACGCCACGGAGGCTGGCAATTACACATTTCTATAATAATTAATTTATAATTATATTGATTGACATGGTGAACATACTCAAACTCGAGTCTTTAGGTACCAAGACAGCGACTATATAAGTCCTATTCCTATTTTAATGTGGTATATGTGGCAGCACCCCCCAAACATGTACTTTTTTTTAATGTACTTAAGACTTCAATGTTCCTTGAATTTGGTACTTCAGACTTCAATGTTCTTTGAATTTGGTACTTCAGACTTCAATGTTCTTTGAATTTGGTACTTTAGACTTCAATGGTCCTTGAATTTGGTACTTCAGACTTCAATGTCCTTTGAATGCGGTACTTCAGACTTCAATGTTCTATGAACTCGGTGACACATTTCCAAAGCAACCTAAGGGGTAATCTATTGAAATTTAATAAAACTGGAGCGTCAGCAAAAAATGTCTAGGCATAAAGAGTATTGCACTCACGTCAATTAAAAAGTTGGAAAAATATGTTATCATTATTACTGTGCAATAATAACATGTCTTATCATTGGCTGTTTCATATTCAGGTTGTGCCTTTCCCCTTCTGAATTAAACTGATAAGAAAGTCATATAAAATGAAATGAGAGCAGTGTAAGCGGCTCTTTTGACTTCTGACTAGTGCGCTGTTAATCTGATTCTCTCTCGCAAGGTCAGTCCGTGCTAAACCAGAAAAAAACTTCATTTCAACTTTTTTTTTTATATAGTCCAGTTATGTTATTTTTGCTTCCTATCGACACCGAATTGAGATAAATTATTTTGTATCTGAATGTTCATAGCCCATAGTTTTAGTTTCAAAGTGATGATAAGTACTGCCAGAGACTGTGTCATTATAAGTTCCCGTGTGTGTAATCTGCATCAGACTTGGAAGTGGCTGCACCAAACCATCACCCTCCACGACTTTCTCATCAAGGCTACCTCCACTGCTAGAGTAGACAAGATAACATTGGGGGACCACTGTTGAATACACCAAAGGCAAGAAACACAAATATTGGATTTGTGCGCTCTTCAAACTCGGCACAAGAGAAACCTGCATTTTAAATTTTCAACCGAGCTTTGATTTATAAAAGACACTCACCTTGCATAGAACAATAAGTGACATTTAAGTGATTCTAACTTTCTTTGTGCAGTGAAATCCAAAATACAACAATGTCTTGTCTTATCAAATCTGCTCTCTTCAAAATCCCCCAAAGCAGCCTCACACTTCTGCTCCGTGCATCTCAGACTCTACCTAGCAGTGGAGTAGCCACCGGTCGTCTCTACTCCTCCAAGCCCCGCGCACCCGTGCACAGCGACGAGACCCAGATTCAGAAGTCCGTCTTCATCTCCCAGTCCAGCAACATATTCACCAACCTGGCCCTGGAGGACTGGCTGTACAAGAACTTTGACTTTACCAACCACCACGTGATGCTGCTGTGGCGGAACAATCCGTGCGTCGTGATCGGTCGCCACCAGAACCCCTGGCAGGAGACCAACCTGGGTGTCCTCTATGACGAGGGGATCGAGGTTGCCAGACGCAACAGTGGCGGCGGGACGGTCTACCACGACCCCGGGAATCTCAATGTCACCTTCTTCACTCCCCGGGAGAGGTACAACAGACGGCACAACCTGGAAATCATCGCGCGGACGCTGGAACGGGACTGGAACATCCACACCGAGATCAATGCTAGAGAGGACATCATGTACGATGAGAAATATAAAGTATCCTTTACTTCTGGGTGCAATAGTTCTAAATAATGGACGCAGCACACAGGAATTTCTTCTATTTGTAGAAAAGACCCCCAGGAAATATGTAATCCTTTACTTCTACACTTAGGGCGGAATTGATAGACGAAATCGATATCTTAAGTCATTGCTTAGCATCGGTTTTGCCCATCTATTACCGTACGAAATCCGAGACTTACCGCCACAGAGGTATTACAAAATGGATCGGCGCTTTTCTTATACCTTTGTGGACTCGATTTTGCGTATTGTTTTTTTTTATGAAACTAATGCTCAAGTCCGAACGCGGGATCTCGATTTTCTCTATTAATTTCGCGCTTAATATTCAAAACACACTTCCAATTATGGACACATCACTTCCTCGTGAATAGTTCACATTGCATACATTTGGCAATGAAATTCACTATCGACTTTCCATTATCGATATATTCTGAGGTAAGAATTTATAATTTCCTAAAATTTCCAACCGATTTTATTCAAATTTGTAGAATACTGCCTACATTCTCAATCCTCCAAAAATTCTGTACTTTTAAAACCATTATTTCTGCTCTATTTTTTGATTTTATGAAATATCAGAGCTCAATTAATAATTCATTCAGTGTTTTTTACAATCATTCTATATCAGACGGTATGACGCAACATGTAAAAGTTCATCAAAATGTATCGGCTGTATTGTTTACGAGATATAAGCACTTAAGATCAGGCAGAGGTCACGCGCACACTCTTTATCTCCTTGGCCCGCTGCTGGTTTGAAGTTGATGAATTTAAAATAGGAGCATTTGCAAACCGTCTCTTATTCGTGTACAATTTTTTTCTGAAATCGGTTTTGAAGTTTCTGAGATTTGCGCAGACCGACATTTTTTTTTTAAGTACAAGCTTTCTTCCTGCCATGAACATCAGCAGAGTGGACAAAAAAAACGTTGATTGACAGTGGCGTAACCAGGATTTTTTCTCGTAAATTTCTCGTTTCCCACTCTTTCTTTTCAAAATGACTTGTATATAATATTACTGTTTTTTTTTTTTTTTTTGGCAGTGGACCAAAATAAGTCCATACAGCATCTTTTTAACATTACTGTTTCCGGGTTTCCCTTGACCAAAATACCTCGCTCAGATTTCTGGTACGGCGGCCAAGCTAGGGCGCCCCAACTCCTACCACCATTGCACCTTGCTGGTCAACGTGAACAAGTCGAGGCTGAGTCAGGCCCTGCATAAGCATGAGGTAAGTTGTTGTTTATTTTTAATATGCATTTAAATAAAATAAATTTTATAATTATTATTATAAGAAAAATATTTTTTATAATAATAATAATATATACTCTTTCGAGGAAGGTAAACACATAAGCATGCATTTGTTAACTTTTTTTCATTTGTTCCAACAGAAAGGCATCATCTCGAACGCCACCGCCAGCACTCCCGCCCCGACACTCAACCTCCAGGACATCTGCCCTGAGGTGACTATGGACCGGCTGATCAAAGGCCTGGGCTACGCCTACTTGAGAACCAAAGCCATCTCCATGGAGGACGGGGGGGACAAGCAGATATCCCAACAGAGAGGCTTCCAGGTCATTAACCCGACGGACGAGTGGTTCCCAGGTGAGATGAACTCAATGCTAGGGGTTGGGTGGAAGAGATTGCCAAAGGCAATAACCCCGCCTTTTAGTTAGGACACTAGTATCTAGTATTAGACATTTATCGGAAGTAAGAAAAGATGATTGTTTCACAGCCTTTTTTAATTGTTTTTTTTTAACATGTTTTTATTAATAAATAAAAAACATTGCTCAAGTACGAACCTCAAGTTCAGACTTAAGTATTAGTTTCCCCTTTTAAAGCAGTGCCCAAAAATGTGCTAAAAACTGGTCCTCAATGTGCGAAAAACATTACCTTCATAATTAGTCTTGAAAATGTTAATCTCATCATTTTCCAATATCAATATTCCTTCTCGTTATGTCGCTATTTTCTCACGAGGTATGAGTGGACGCCTTAATGTAACAAAAGATTGAAGAAAACTAGTCTTGAAAAAGGGACAAGGACTTCGAAGATAAATGTTCATTAACCCGGGTTCAGTACGGTTCGGTTTTATAACGTATCCAGTACACGGTAACGTATACGGTTGTGAGAGATTTCTCTCACAACCGTACTGATTGCGGGTTAAAATAAAGTGTTGGAAAATCTCGTGCTGAAAATGATCCCCTCCACGCTTTCCAGGTCTGGGCAAGACCCAGCAGGAGTACCAGAGCTGGGAGTGGCGGTACGGGGCGACCCCCAAGTTCACCGTCTCGCAGTCCTTCCGCATCCCGGACGAACACGGCGGCACGGGGCAACTCGTCATCTCGCTCGAGATCGTTCACGGCCTCATCGAGAGCGTCTGCTTCAAGATCCCGCCCGCCCTGGTGAACGACGAACACTTCCTGCAGGATGCGGAGCTCCTGTGTTCTGTGCAAGGACGAAAGTTCACGGAGACCGCACTCGACGACTTGAAAGACGCGTTGACCGCCCGCGGACAGACGTATCTCGGCACCACGCTAGACAGAGTGGTGACCACCGTGTGACAATTACAGAGGGCCTGTGAGCAAACTACTTTAGCTCGGAATGGCACTTGAGTTGAAGATCTTGGTTATCTAGCAATAAAAATATAAATTGGTCATCTAGCAATAAAAAATAATAAAAAAATTCCAAGAAATCGGAACCGACAAGTTGTTGCGCGTGTTTCGGGCTAAACAGATGCAAAGTATCTGAACGTTAATTTTTTGTTTATTCTTAATTTTAAGATTCTTTTGTGTTTCTTATACTGGACCCACTTTCCGACCACTTCCTTTTTTTCCCATATAACTCAGTGTGTTTTTGGATGGACTAAAATTGGCACAACTTCTAGCCTAGTTTAAATTTTGAATGAACTTTTGTTCGGATTCAACAGAAACAGTACGAAAACTTACGCTGGAATTGAGAATTTGAGAAAACCCCCCAGAAAAGTTCACGAATGATAAAATTGGAGTTTTCCGTATTTCCAAAGAGTTAAAAAACATTTTTATCCCACTCTGTGACATTGTAAGGTAATCTTCACTTAAAATCTTGAAGACTTGATTTGAATACTTTTATTTATTTGTACAAGAATGATATTATAAACAATACATCTCCTATAAGCTAAGTCTAACTTCTGAGAGTCAAAATTCATACTGTTTTCGTTGAATCAAAACAAAAACTCATGCAATTTTAAACAACAAAAAAATATGCCAATTTTAGTCCGTCAGGTAGTACACGGAGTTACATAGAAAACATGGCAAGGGGTCGGATTTATAACTGGGTCTGTGTATATTTCAGTGGGAAATTTAAAATGTGGGTTTGTCTTGTGTTGTCTCTTCTTAATTTTATAAAATATAATAATTAATGGTTTGGTGCTTTTGATAGTGTATCTTCTCAGTTTTTTTTCTTTCTCTCAAAACGTTGAAATTTGTTAGAGTTCATCAACTTGCAACAATAATACCCAACATTGGGTCTGTGTACAAAAACCATTGTACCTTGAAAAAATGTCATGTAGTAACCGTTAGCACTGTAGTTTCTCCGAGGCGTTCTCATCGAAAATACCGTTTTTCTTGAGTTTATAGCACACACATTATATATTTTTGGCTTTGCCGATTTCAAAATATTAGACTTCTCATCATCAGATGGCACCTAATATTCACATTTTGGCAACAACAAAAAAATAGGATAAGTCAAATAAAATAGAAAATCAGATAATGGGCCCTTGAAGACCCGATTGGGGTAAAATTACTTCGCACCTTCTCCTGAAAGTTCCAGACGACGTTTCAACCCTATCATATTTATTTCACTTTTCAGCTCTACAAGTTCAAGAATTATGACGCCTGGCACTATTTGTGTCGTTGAAAGTTTTTTTTTTAACACTTAAAAAATGAATACTAATTCTAATTAGAAAGCGACAAATGGGCCCTTGGAGACCCGATTGGGTTAAAATTACTTCGCACCTTCTCCTGAACGTTCCAGACGACGTTTCAACCCTATCATAATTATTTCACTTCTCAGCTTTACAAGTTCAAGAATCATGACGCTTGGCACTACTTGTGTCGTTGAAAGTTTTTTTTTTAACACTTAAAAAATGAATACTAATTAGAAAACGACCTCACTAGCTTGATCGATAAGGCAGTGGACTAGTAACCTGGAGGTCGGTGGTTCAAGTCTCGGTTTCAGCGTAGATTTAGTAAAGCGAGTTTGAGTAGTTGTGATATCACGAAAATGATCAACACATGATAACTACTAATTAGAAAAGCTTTCAAAAAATGAATTACTCTATCGTGTGTCCCGATGAGAAGATTTTTTTTTTTTTTTTTTGCGTTTTCATCATCATAGGGTGGCGTCATCGTGAACGATGGTAGCTAGACAGTGGAAGAATGACTCAGCAGTTCTACCAATCCAGTCTGGTAATCCAGAGGTCGCGGGTCCTAAACTACACCGGGACAAGTTATCCTTCCATTCAAGATTTTGACCATGACACCATAATAATACGTCTTGCCTTACTACTAATAATAATAACAATACGGCGATGTTATTATTAAACCCAAATAAACAAAACAACTGTCTTCTGGAGACAGATGTAGATATTGAAAAAGGAAATTAGTGTTGTCCGTAACGTTGAGTTAAAAATTTGTCCATAAAAAAAGTCTACCAAATAATTGAAGTAAAATATGTACAAAGCTTTAATTTTTTGAATGAAATATTCAATTTAATTATTTGAAAATCTAGTGGAAAAAGAATGAAGGGAAGGTCGGAAAGAACTGGAGAATAGTATATTACATTACATGAGCTATTTAGTTACAATCGGCAAAGTAAACTGCAGCATAGTATAGCGATAATTATTTATTGATATTAAATTTGGACAATCATCCATTTGGGGCATATGACCATACATGTTGACTCTCACCACTATAATCTAACTCACTGGTCCGCAACCTATTCTCCATCACGGCACCCATTCTTTGACTTCTTAGCCCAGCGGCACCCCAGGAGAGAAAAAAAAGACAGAGGGACCTTCCAGGCCTGTATTGAGAGGAATCAGACGATGAAAAACGTCAGCTAAGTAGGGCAATTGAGTTCTCCACTCATCATTTGTCAAAAGATAACAAAAACTTTCATTGTTTTCTTGCATGGAAAACAGGAATTTTGGGCCTTGTTTATTTGGTTACGAAAATCAAGTAAATAATTCTGTGACCGTGAGATAGGCACAGTGGCTACAGTATTATATGGACGCACAGGTCCAATGTCTAGGCTTCTTTCATATCCATTGATTCTATTTGGTTTTGAAGTACTGATTTGAGTAATTCAGGATTTACCCTGCGATTGCTGGAAATCGTACCAGCTACCCACATAAACCTCACCCAGCGTGGGTTGGCCTGGACATGCCAGCATCACGTGTTCTTGACTTCGAAAGGAACAGAATTTTTTTGTTAGAAATTTAGCCCAATCCGAGGATTGAAGTCAGGATCTCAAGAAGTAGTCGCCACTGTTACAGCGAAGAGTTTCTGAGCGGTATGTCGATACATTTTTTTTTTTATCTCCTGATATGATGGTAACAAACAAGAGGTTACCATGGCCAGTACAGTTACGTTTTTAAAAAATCAAGACGGGAGTTTTACCCTCCATTTCCTGAAAACTCACGGACCAGCTACTCACATCAACCTCACCCAACCTGAGAGAGGCCGGGAATAGCCAGCATCACAATTGTTCGAATTCGATACCCATCCTTTTCTCGCTGGACGTTGAACTGGTGCATTCAACGTGCCGTCGGTCGACGCTAGCTCCAGTTCCCTTTTGAAGGCAATATTTCTAGGACGACTGATCCAGAACGCTCGTCCGGTGGATTCTTCCCTCTGCTTATGAAGAGCAGAGGTTTTTAAACACCGCCAAAATAATGAAGGCATGAGGGAAAAAAGAACAGAGTCCAAAAAATTTATTGCGTCATTTTATTGCGCATAAGAAGATTAAGAAGTGGTTTTTATACGCAAGACCAAACATGGGATAAGAGATCAGTCTCGAGATATTTGGTTTTTAAAAATGTGCACACAGGGGAAAAACGCACGGAGTCCAGATTTGAAATCGCTCTCCTGATTTTTTTTTGATTTTGTGACTCTGTTCTTTTTTAACCTGCCTGATGCATTCAAATAAAACTTGATGTGCTGAAGATATTGAATCATCAAGAAATTCTCAATATCAATTTCAACGCGTGTTTAAAATGATTCTACCTGCTCTGCTTTAGCATGATATGACAATAACCTTCTTTAAAATTACGTTTAAAAGAATCGATAATCGACTTGCTTAGCATGTGTTATATAATGTACATATTATGGAATAATGGTACATGCACTGAGATCATAAAACATAGAGGGAAGATTTGCGTCCAGTAGGGACCATCAGCTGATTTCAAAATCAGTGCCGGAGTTGTAGTAATTATTCTCTCGCGAAGGAGTGGGTACCTATCTAACTAATTCTTCTAAAATAATAATTTTTCTTTTTTCATACTTACCTATTAGTTATTTTTGTGTTTGCTTCCTCTTTCAGTTTCCTTATTTTCCACTTATTATGTAGTAATATAAGATTTGGTATCTGACGTAAAAATTAAGAACGTTTATATATACGCCACTGCATGAGGTAAACAAAAAAATCAAACAAATTGAACCAATCAGAGGCCAGGATTTGTTGAAAGATGGACCATCAGCTGTTCAAAGTTGGACGCATAAATTTGTTCAATTCGAGATAGGTAAGGTTCCCTCTATGTTATATGATCTCAGTGGGTACATGTCACTGATGGTTGTATAGAACGGCCTTGTTTCTAAAGTGCACGAGCACAGTGGAGCCCTAGACAGTACCACGTAAAATAAACCAACCATGTTATTAAATGTAAGCGGCCTCAACTGTGTCCCAATAATAATAATAATATCGCCTTATTCATACTGACCGATTAAGACTATTAAGTCCCATTACTCCAGCGGTAAACCCAAGACGTATTATTATGTGGTAAAAATTCGAACTGGGAGTGATGTATACTGGCTGAACAATATTTGATCTGCTGGGAACTTTTCCCCAAGTTCTGTCATTCTAGATTTGACTTCCGAAATAAACGTTTTTCCTATTACTGTTCTTGTAAATAAAATGGTGTCTTTACTATTTCATTTCTACAGTATGTCTCAGAAGTCCTAGCGGAGGCCCTGTAACTTTTGAACGGCTGGGAATTTTGAAATTCTGTTTTTTTCTAGACATAGGAAAAGGCCCATGGCAAATCTGATGGTGATGTTCAAATTCAGGTTCGATCCCCGGAAGTGACATTTTTTGATAAAAAATGGCTATTTCTCTCGAAATTTAAATGAGAAGGTATACTTTGGGTTTCATATTATTAATCTACTGGCCATGACAGGTAATTATACAAAGTTTCATTTTTCTGCCATAACCAGGGGCAGAGGTATGGAGGCTGAAAGTTGAAAATTCAGATACCACATTGATTGGCAATGTGGGATCTATTGCTCACAAAATGTTTTTTAAAATCGTTCTTTTAAGCACCAAAACAATGAAAACGCCAATATGTATCATCCTTCAATCAGTGTCGGAGTAAAAAATCATTATGTTGAAGATTATGATTTCGAGTTTGCCTACTGCACAAATATCACAACTAAAATATTTACCATGTAGGCAGGTAAGTTTTCAGTTTTTGAGTTTACAAGCTTCTGAGTTCATTGGCTTGATGAAAAAATATCAATATGTACTATTTCATTGATTTTATCAATAATGCATGTTTCCGTATGAATCCGGTTCGACTCTTAAGCATTGTCATGTTGAGAAGAAAAACTACGCTAAATGTGAATAAGAGCTTCATTATTATTCTCATAAGAAATACAAGAAAATGATAGTCAAAAAAATAAATTTAAATAAATTTAAAAAAAAAACAAAAATTTATTAATTCCCATCGCTGATGAAAGGTAAGTGCAATGTAGTGTTGTCGACTTCCAACTTGGAGACCGAACCTTCAAGTTGAAGAAAAATCACAATCTGGTTATTTTTTTACTTCGCCACTGATTGAATGGTGATACAGATATTGGTGTTTTCATTGTTTTGTTACTTCAAAGACACTTCTTTTATCCTTTTAAACCCATTTTGTGAGCAATAGATCCCACATTGCCAATCAATGTGGTATCTGAATTTTCAACTTTCAGCCTCCATACCTCCGCCCCTGGTTATGACAAAATGAAACTTTGTATAATTACCTGTCATGGCCAGTAGATTAATAATATGAAACCCAAAGTATACCTTCTCATTTAAATTTCGAGAGAAATAGCCATTTTTTATCAAAAAATGTCACTTCCGGGGATCGAACCTGAATTTGAACATCACCATCAGATTTGCCATGGGCCTTTTCCTATGTCTAGAAAAAAACAGAATTTCAAAATTCCCAGCCGTTCTAAAGTTACAGGGCCTCCGCTAGGACTTCTGAGACATACTGTATACCTATTAAATTGTATTAGAGTAAATAACAAACATATCAAATTGGCGACGAGGAGAAAAGAAGAAAGCACTACAATGAGCATTGCAGAGTTGAAAGTCAAACGAGGTACTGTGAAGGCTTTACTGACGAAAACCAAGCAGAAGATTACGGAAAATTGCACACTGGAAGAGCTGAAAGTTTACGAAGACAATGTTGAGGAGTACAGAACGAGATACGAACGGATACAGGATGGGTTGGATTTGTTAGTCATGACACAGAGTCTCAGGATGACTACCGATTCGACATACAGGAGACTATTACAGGTATTAAGGTTCTTATTTTACAATTCAGAAATATGATTATTGGTACTCATGCCATTAATCTGAGTAGCTCTAGCTCTGCCAGTAAAAGTGCAACTGAGATGTGTACGACATCAAACTTGACTTTTGTGCCCTATCAAGAAGATGAAACTTTTAGTAATTTCATAAAGCGGTTGGAAACTTTCATGGTATTGAAGGGACACACAGACAGTAGGCTCAAAATGTATACACTGTTACATGCACTGACGCCACGTATGCATGAAAATTTGTACAATATATGTGCACCCGAGGATCCTATTACAAAGGAATATGATATACTGGTTGCTATGATGAAGGAATATATTGAGCCTAGTCCTAGCTTATGGGCACTGCAGAATAAATTTATCTGTCGTACACAAGAGCCAAATGAATCGGTAAATGAATATTGTACTGAATTGAAAAAGTTAGCAAAACATTGTAAGTTTAATTTTGAGAAGTGCAACAATTGTACAGCTAATGCATTTCTAGCTTTACAATTTATCCGTGGTCTACGTGATTCTGATATTCGGGTACAATTACTACAAGAGAAAAACACTGCTACTTTTCAAGATTTAATTCACAGAGCAATTACAATAGAATTCTCGAAATCTGAAAATCAAGTCATGAGTAATACAGTATCTAATTCTACTGAGTACAATGGACAGTACACAAATATACATCAGGGAGGATATCTTGTTTATATCAAGCTGAGGTACAGGGTCTAGGATCGAGGGTCCAGGGTCTGGGCTATAGGATGCTCCGTTGCGCCCGCCTACTTATCACAGAATAACCCACTGCCAACATTTTCAACATCCCACCTGCGACAGCTAAAAAATATTTATCTTAAAATTCTTTCCACATCAGACCTTATGTACTTTGTGAAGTGAAATTTCTTCTCTGCCAGCTCCCGAACTTATGATTCTTTAAATAAATGGGTAGTCACCGTGGCAGAGTGAGTTAGCGCGCTAGGCATTGCACGCACGGTGACCTGGGTTTGATCCCCAGCGGGGCAGGAATTTTTCTGCTCTGTACTTGTATGTTCGGGGTCCACTCATACCTCGCGAGGAAAAATGAGTTGTTACTTGTATGAGTAACGACCAGTGGCGGCATTACCAGAGTAAAAAGAAGTTAATGTAGTAGAATAATTCGAAAAAGTAAGGGAGGCTCTTAGTAATGCTGCGCTACCCACGGAAATTGTGAAGAGGCCTTGTGCTTCACCACAAATAAAACCATACATACTTTAAATAAATGGTAAATGTTCATCATGTACAATACATACCTATTACCGATTTCAGTAGCAAATTATTTTTTGATAAAGCAGTTCATAAATAAATGGGCGGGTCAATAATTTCAATTCTTCAAATGTAATTTTCTCATTCGTAATCTATTGTATTTATAATATTGTATAAGCACATGGGTTGACCAAATATAAATTAGGATATAAATTATTATCGTTGATCGTGATTAGTGATATAACAACTATACAACAGAAAATACACATTTGCCAGAGTTGACTCAATTTTTTGAGAATGATGGAAATACTGTCTATAAAAGGTAGCCTCTCATTACAGATAGCACTCTCACTCTTAAAATATCCCTGTCAACCGTCAAATTTCGTTAAAAAAATCATTAAATACATTCAGAGTGCGTTTCTAAACGAAAAATTGGGGATTTTGAGAGAGAGAGTGCTTTCTGAAACGAGGTCCTGCTAGCTTGCTATTAGGAAGTATCAGGGAGAATATCTGAATAATTACAAAATCCAAAAAGTCCAAGAAGTTTTCCACACTTGATTTCGGTGCCTATTTATTTTCAAAACAAATCCTCTAGATTACAACATTCAAAGCGACAGCTACTTTTAATATGGTATAAAAAATATACAAAACAAGAAAATAAACGATATTTGTACACTTTTCAGAGATAAAGCGAAAAAAAGTTTATAATAAAAAAAATTAAAAAGAGAAAATTATACACAAAAACCAATTAGAAAAAGAAAATTGTTAGAACACGTTAGTATTATTTTAATATTAAAAATACATGGCGAGATCCATCGGTCAATATTGTTGTTTCTGTAATATAAAAGTATTGCTGACTTGGTTTATTTTATTATTATACAGTATGTAAACTTGAGGGTACACTCAATTCATCTAGGTATAACTCTTCCGGAAAATGGGAAGGGATAAACATAAACTCGGTAATATAAATAAAGCTGTGGAAAGCAAACTCATGAGACAGTAATCATTACAGAGATGAGAAATAAGTGTTTGCGAGAGAAACTTCTTTTGAATGAAATATTGTGAGAAAGTTCTACGTTGATTGTGTTAGGGTGAAATATTATATATTACACGGGCACTAAGATTTAGATCGTCTTCAAAACAAAACAAGAAAACTTTCTTTTAAGAATTCACATAGAAGTCATTTTAAATAACAATAAAATTCTCGTCTTCATAAACGAAAATCAAATATTAAGTGTTAAAAGAAACAAAAAATAAATAATTAATTTGACTTTAAATAAATAACGATAATGTTGTCAATTAATCATACATGCATGTGTAAATCATTAGAAACTGTTGATCTGCAGCACCAACGTATGATTTTCAACACTGACGCAACCTTCTTGCAAGAAGGGAAATTGTCAATATGCTCAAAACCTCCATACAGGGTCCAACTTGTGAAACGTTCACACTAGTCTCTCGGTCAGGAAGGCCTGAACATCGTTACCAAGTAAAACTCAAAGAAGTGGGCGGGGATCCAGACATTAACACCCGTATTTATGAACAGCGAATTTTGTCTGAGCAATGTCTCAAGCAAGGTATTGTGGCCAATACTATTAAAGGAAATCATGCTTCAGACCATGCTCAGACGGCGCGTTTTCTGTTCATAAATACGGCTGTCACAATTTATAGTTACGATTTTCAGTCAGATGAATTTTACAATCACAAAATATCTACAGAGTGTTACAAGTAATAAATACACGAGGAGAGGGTATTATCTGAGATCCGTGCGGTCCCTGTACAGTAGATACGTGATCATGGCCTGAGGTAGGTTGAGGTCGGTGATACGCTCCTCGAGCCTCTGCTTGCCGACTTTCTGTCGGATGACGCGTCGGCAGAGGTCCATGAGAGGCAGGGGCTCGGCTGAAACGGAGCAGAGACATAGTATGATTAATGCGTGCTATTAAACAGGGAGAAGAACAGTGTCTTCTTCTATTGGGTGGAAGAGAAAACCACAGCCTGAAGGCTTAAAACCTCGCCCCTTTCTTCACAAACCCTTTATTCTGTCCCATTAGCACTCTGTGAATCCACAGGTTCCAGAAGTCGTGGGTTCGAAACCGAGCCGGGACATGACAAGTTATCCTCCCATTTGGGATTTTCACCACATAATAATATGTCTTGGGCTTACTGCTGGAATAATGGGACTTTAATAGTCCTTATCGGGCAGTCTAAATAAGGCGATATTACAATTATTATTATATTGGGAGGAAGAGAAAACCACAGCCTTTAACCTCGCCCCTTTCTTCACTAACCCTTTATTCTATTGAGTTCTTTTCATTTCATGTCATGTGTTGCAGTATGTATTATTGTATTATACAGGGCGGGGCAAAAGTCTGGAAACCCCTGAATAACTTTCAAATAGCTTCTTCGGTAACATTAAAATTTTGTATGGTAAACCGGGGTAGTAAGACCTTCTTTTATAGTGGGACCGATTTTTGTTACCGGCCCCCATGTCGGGGCCAGGGGGGCTAACTTCATTTTTTTAAATACGAACCCCTACTTTGCGATACATTTTTGGAAAGGTCTTTTGATAAGAAATACTTTGGTGCAAATTTTATTTTTTAAATATTAACTGTTTGCAAATGGCGTCCTACTTTGTGTATGCAGTGTAAAGTCTGGAAACCCCTGAATATCTTTCGACAGGGCTTTTTCAATAAATTTAAAATTAGGTTCGGTAATCCGTGGTAATCAGACCTTATTTTAGAATGGGGCCGATTTTTTTTACCGGCCCCCATGTCTGGGACTTTCTTAATAATAATACTTACGATCTAGTCCGCCGATGTACTTCATTGTGATTTCACAGTGGCCCCACACGGCCGACACGATAGGATACAGTTTTCTGCCTTTCAGGCCGCGGAAGGCCACGCCCAGATACTGTCCGTCTACCACGAAGGAGAGGGTTCCTTCGTCCATGTCTAAGATCACTGAGGATAGAAATGAAATAAGAAATAGTATTAGTTAGAGGTAAAGATAGAGGTACAGATAGAGGTTAAGATAGAGGTACAGATACCACGAAAGAGAGGGTTCCTTCGTCCATGTCTAAGATTACTGAGAAATGAAATCAAATAAGAAATAAAATTAATTAGAGAAAACAGAGACTTGAACTAGGTATGACATTGATTGAGGAAGAACAATATATTTTTTACAAACTTCACAAAATAAAATATGGTTAACACAGGGTTTACATACAATGAAGATGCCCTAACCGGCGAAACATGTCTATATTTTTTTTTTAAAAACCTGTGTTGACTATATTTTATTTTCTGTGAAGTTAGTAAAACTTATATTGTTCTACCTCAATTAGTATGATACTGATACACCTTCACAGAATTACAGAGTCCACTATCAATAGGTATGATATGTAATATGATGAAGAATAACGACTCAAAAATAAGTGGATCGAAATATATTGGTAAAACACCAAGTGCGTTTTGAAACGGGCTCATGACCATAAGAAAAATCGTGTAACACAAGCCCGACTATTTATTTTATTTTTCAATACAAAAAAGCCATCAACATAATATTATAACATAGGTACATATAAATACAACTTGAGAATATATTCAAAGAAAGACAAATAGAACAAAATTAACTGGGTATTTAGGGCCAAAGTCATAACAGGATTAAAGTAAATATAAGTCAGATACGCCTTCAATTTGGAATTAAAAAAAAACAGCGCACTTTAGTCCGAGTTGAGCTTACTATACTTCAGCCCTTACAATTGATTTATCCGGAGCGGAATTTATGCCTTGGGCATGAACTTGGAAGCCAAATAAAAATGGCTTAGGATGGGTCCTCTGTATATAATTTTTTTTTAACCACGAATATTATTATTATAAGTTTCGTAATCTCACCTAAAAATTTGTCAGGAACAACGAAGGTTTCGTCGGGCTTGAGTAGGGTGGGATACGTGAGTCCGGTGTTGTTCTTGGAATTGTGGTAGAGTCTGTTACGGCCCAGGTCCCAGCCCCAGGACTGATCGTTGCTGCCAACCAAACTCTGAAATCAAGAAGAATAAATTTGATAACAATGAAATATTGAAATACACAAGTTCTCAGGAAAAACTTATTATTATACACAACTTTTATTATTATTTTTATCCCATAAAATATAGACCTGTTTGACTGCTGGAGTAAAAGGACTTTTCAGTCTTACCTCGACAGTATCAACAAGGTCTATTCTATTCTAACTCTTGATAAAACAAATAAATATATAGAAATAATTTGAAGATAGAATTTTTTTTTTTTTTTTTGAATTTTATGAAGAATCAAAGGGCAGTGATAGCCAATAAAGCGGATTTTACCTTAGGAAAAGAAACGTGAACCATTGGGCCGGGTAAAGGGAGATTAGGGGATTTTGAGAACGAGAGTGCAATCCCCAAATCTCCGTTTCAACCGTCACGCAACGAACTCTGATTGGTTATTCCGTTTAAATTAACAGATGTGTGACAGTTGAAAGGGAGGTTCAGGGATTTCGAGGGTGGAGAGTGTTTCTGGAATGAGGCCCAGGTCATACGGTAGGGGCCCGGTAAAATTGTGTCACACCCTGACCTACCATAATAATTAGTCAGTCGGAAAGTGTTTCACTGCCTTTTTCTTCGTAGCTATGAAACCGCAGATACTTTATACGCGTGGCTTATGTGTAGCATGCCCATCCACTAGACACAATGAGAAGTGACATACTACTTTTCATTTACGTACTGGGTGAACACGAGCACACAGGAAGATCTACCTTTAAAATATGTCATTCTTTTAGCGGATTGTGACTACAATTTTTTATGTCAGCTCCAGGGTTCGAACCCGAGATCTTCCGCGTAGTAAGTGAGAACATGAACAATAAGCTAATCGTGCGTCTTATCAAAATGATTGATTTATCTTTTTTTATCAAACGAAATGATTAATGAATAAAGTCTTCTTTAAAATTTTCTTACATCAGACCATTCCAAGTATGATAATGTTCTAATCAGCAGTTAGTTACAATTCCAAGTATGATAATGTTCTAATCAGCAGTTAGTTTTAAACAAAATATTGACTTAGAAGTAACAGACAATCATTTTTACGTATGCCTGGGGATGAGTAAGAAATCGTTTTCTTTTCACATGTCCTTGCATCATTAATATAAAAACGAAATAAATACGTTTCTTTATCACTATTTTAGTAGCTAGCGCAGAATTATAGGACTTTTCTGTATCCTTGATATCCCACACAAAAAACTACCGTTAAAAAGGGCCAAGAACTCCTATCCAAAGAGGTTTCACCAATGAATGCAGTGGTATCTTGTGTTGTGGCCATCTTGGTACTAAAATATTTCTTTTATTAAAATCCGTTTTCTGAATTCCTCATTTTGCCATAATTTCACCACTGGTCTCTGCTCACATCAAAGCAGCCACTCATTTTTCCTCACGAGGCATGAGTGGACCCCGGACATGAAATTTTCTACCCTGCTGGGGATCAAACTCAGGCCACCCTGTCAAACATGTGTGCATGCCTAGTGCGCTACAATACTTGGTCACATCAACAAATCAAGCATTAAATTATTTTTTTTTTTTTTTACAAAATAATGATGACTAGCCTTGTACCGCGGAACCTTTTCCTTTGCTATCTCCGGGTTCGAATCCCAGAGCTAAAAAAAAAAAAAATGTACGCAAATTTTGTTTTACAAAACAATGATGACTAGCCTTGTACCGTGGAACCTTTTCCTTTGCTATCTCCGGGTTCGAATCCCAAAGCTGACCAAAAAAATGTACTAAAATTTTGGTTACAATTGTTTGCCCAGCAGCCAAGTGGGGAGTATTGTATCAATTCTCACCTAGAGGGGAGGCAAACTACGGGATGGGCAAGCCAAAATACAGACCACAAGCGTCTCTAGTGGCTGCTGTTAGGACTGTATTTTCTCCATACATAAACTTATACTCGTTAAACAAATACTACCAGCCCAAGTTCGGTGCGCCCGTGTACAAGAAGTCAATAATAATAATATCGCCTTATTTATACTGCCCGATTAGGACTATGAAGTCCCATTATTCTAGCAGTAAGCCCAAGACGTATTATTATGTGGTAAAAATCCCAAATGGGAGGATAACTTGTCATGTCCCGGCTGGGTTTCGAACCTGCGACCTCTGGTATTTCTGGATTCACAGAGTGCCGTCTTTACCACTGATGAGCTACCGGGACAATACTGCATACATAAACTTATGATCGAGTAGAAATACTACCAGTCCAAGTTTGGTGCACCCCTGTCAATAGTCCATACATAAGGATCGTTATGCGTTGCTCATGAGGAGGACTATGCGGATCATATTTCTCGCGTTAGTCACTGCTCTGTGGCGTGAAACCACTTCCCACACGAACAGCTGGACCCTATATTATAATAAATTAGGGTCAAGACTGAAGTCGCAGTTGTGAGGCAAGCAGGCGTTCACACTAGTGTGACTCTGTATGGTCCTAAACTAATGACTACGGAGATATGTATTAGAGACACACGAAGATAGATTGAAGAAGTAACAGACGACATGAAGTCAGCATTTTATTAGTCCAAAGAGGCAATGCGGCGGTCATACTTGGCACAATGCCAATCAAGGGCTCAATTAGGCTTTTGCACTGTGATTAAAAAAAGTGAAATCGGAACAAAAAAATATTTATTAAAAAAATGAACACATTCCGATTTCTATCTAATATTAAAAAATTTCAGAAGTAATATATAAGAATGGAAGAATATATATTTCATTTTCAAGAGAAAAAGAATAAGTTATTATATTTGCGTTAATCATGACTTTGATGTCACAATAACAGGAACTCGCTTAGTTAAAAAAAAAAAAATCTCAACATGGGACTCAAACCGCCGACCTCCAGGTTGCAAGTCCGCCGCCTCATCAATCAAGAGTATGGCCAGGAATATTTATTTGAATTGACGAATTACTGGTACCGATTACTGTTTGACATACTAAAATTTAGATAGTATCTATTGTGTGTTAATTGTTTGCTTAAGTTTATACAAATACATTCCTTGGGGGTAATAGGAGCACTGCAGAAGGCTTTGATTTGTTTCATAATAATGTTCCTTCTCATGTTAGAGGGACGTTGTGACGTCATGGAGTAAAATTTACTATGAAACCAAATTCTTTTGTCACGAAATAATTGGTTTTTAATTTAAAATAATATGTAACTCTAGTTCATTGCAATATTGACTTTTCAAGACGACAAAATACATACAAACTATATTTACGTTACATAAGCACTGTAGTTTCTGGGAGGCGTTCTCCCGCGAAACGACCGTTTCGCTTGTATTATTCAAATTGACTAATGATTTTCTTTTCAATATGGTTTTGTTTTAAATTTTTGTCATAAAATACACATTGTTTCGTATTTTTTTTTATTTTATTTTTTTATTAAAGTACTATAGTACATACTACTCATGAACCAACTTAGGTCTACACCTCACACATCGGTTGACCTTGTCGCCCATTTAGCAAATCGCAATGCCGTGTGAAAGGGTTCTAAGAATGGTGATTAACACAGGAAACGCAATCATCTGAGAGAGAGAATCGCAAAGATGAATCAAAATTACCTCTTCCTAGTCAGTTGTCAAGTACATTCGCGGTAGATATAATAATTATAAACACCCAAGAACGAAGTGTTAGAAATCTTGAGTTTTTTTTTTACTCTATCATATTTAAACCCATATGCACCTCAAAATAATAATAATAATATAAGAAACCAACTATCAATTTTGTGTAACTGAAGTTATAAAAAGTTATCATATTTGTGTTAATCACTCTCGTGATATCACAAATACCCAAACTCGCTTTACTAGATCCACGCTGAAACCGGGACTTAAACCACCGACCTCCAGGTTACAAGTCCGCCGCCTTATCGATGAAGCTACCGAGGTCGGGACTTTGTGTAACTTAAGGTTTATGTCTGAAAGAAAAAAATCTTACTCCAACTAGGTTTTTACGTCCTGAATAATTCATGACGGGGTTTTACACTTCACTTGGAACAGCAAAAGTTACGCAGGCTATAATTTTTTTTTCTTCAATATAAATACAATAAAAACACTATAGTAATTATAATTCTGTGTCCGTCAGATTGGCACAGTTACAAAAATTTAAATTACACTTTTTAGTGGAAGTTAACCACCAGGCGAGGTTAATGCTCAAAGCATTTTCTACCGCCTAACCCTCAGAGTCAGAGTTCAACAAAAATTAAGTATCTCGAGTTTGAGTAATTGTAACATCACATCGTGATTAACACAAACATAAGATAACCACCAAAATTGTGACATAAAAACACAAAGAAAAAGCATTATGTTAAACACGTTCAGCGCCGTAAACCCATATGGGGACTTTTTTAGAAATAGAGGTGGTACCGAAAACCAACATGGGGACTTTATTGATTTTATTGACTAGTACTGTAAACAGTGTAAACCCCTGGGGTTTTGTAAGATGTGAAGAGTTTCTGTACACTAAACCCCTATAGGGCTTTTATTTCAATGTACTTCTTATGGGATTATAATTGTCCTAAGAACAGAGCTAAAAGTCGTAATACATGTCAACTCCCTATTTATAGTCCCCCAGCCAGACTGCTGATCTACTCCCTGTTTATAGTGCCCCAGCCAGACTGCTTGTCTACTCCCTGTTTAAAGTCCCCCAGGCAGACTGCTGGTCTACTCCCTGTTTATAGTACCCCAGCCAGACTATGATAACTTAAGAAGAAAAAAAATCGGCGCCCATGGTTGACAAGTTGGCTTACCTGATAGCCGACGGAATGCAGAGGGGCGTCTATCGTGCCCACGCCCACCACCGCGTGGGTGCCCCTCTGACGGGCGGACCAGTGCACCTCCCAGATGTGAAAGCCTTTGGTGAAGCCGACCCGCCCCCGGATGCAGTCTGTACTTTGAGCAACGGGATGCCTGTGGAATGTCAGTTTGTCGTCGTCCTGCGGGGAGGAGAGAAGGGTGAGTTAGTTGATAGATAGATAGATGAGATGGTTGATCGATAGATAGATGAGTTAGTTGATAAATAGAGGGGTTAGTTGATAGATAGAGGGGTTAGTTGATAGATAGACGAGTTAGTTGATAGATAGATGAGTTAGTTGATAGATAGATAGATCGATGAGTTAGTTGATAGATGGATGGCTAAGTTAGTTGATGATAGATGGATGAGTTAGTTGATGGATAGATGGATGAGTTAGTTGATAGATTGATAGATAGATGAGTTAGTTGATAGATAGATAGATGGATGAGTTAGTTGATAGATAGATAGATGAGTTAGTTGATAGATAGATAGATAGATGAGTTCGTTCTAAAAGACAACAAGTTTTTTTTTTTTTTTTCAAGAGTAAGGTTAGGTACAACATTTAAATTCCCAATTTAGCATCACAAGACCACTGTGGGATGGGAAGTTTCGGGAATTTTTTTTGTAATAAAATCGTACTCACAAGTGTTCTAGGTTTTGTCAGATCAGGTTGGGTGGGGCAGAATTTCCCCGTTTGAATTTCACGAAAGGAAACATGCAGTACTTTTAACTGTCAGCATAATGGGACTCCCTGTCTCGAGCTGACAGTCTTACTATACTATACTACCTCAAGTTAGGACGTTCAAAACCAAATAGAATCAATGGACATGAAAGGAGCCTAGACATTGGATCTGGGCGTCCATATAATCCTCTCACCACCGTGATCTAGGTATCAATACCTATCTCACGGACACGGAATTATTATTATTATTATACTAGTCTGTCCCGGTAGCTCAGTGGTAAAGGCGGCACTGTGTGAATCCAAAGATTCCAGAGGTCGTGGGTTCGAAACCCAGCCGGGACATGACGAGTTATCCTCCCATTTGGGATTTTTACCACATAATAATACGTCTTGGGCTTACTGTTGGAATAATGAGACTTTAATAGTCTTATGCGGGCAGTATAAATAAAGCGATATTATTATTACTATTATTATCTCACGGACACGGAATTATTATTATTTCTGAACTCAACTTTTTTCCATCCCTAATAAAAACAAGAATATACACACAAATCCCCTATAACATAATGCATGAAAAAACAACCCGATCTCTTTAAATGAATACATGTGTGAATGAATGAGTGAATAAATGAGCATACAAGTTATTGCTTGTTATAATATACAGGGTGGGGCAAAAGTCTGGAAACCCCTGAATAACTTGCGAATGGCTTCTTCGGTAAAGATAAAATTTTGCATGGTAAACCGGGGTAGTAAGACCTTCTTTTATAGTGGGGCTGATTTTTGTTACCGGCCCCCATGTCGGGGCCAGGGGGGCCAACTTCATTTTTTTAAATACGAACCCCTACTTTGTGATACATTTTTGGAAAGGTCTTTCAATAAGAAATACTTTGGTGCAATTTTTATTTTTTTTTAATACTAACTGTTTCCAAATGGCGTCCAACTTTGTTTATGCAGTGTAAAGTCTGGAAACCCCTGAATATCTTTCGAAAGGGCTATTTCAGTAAAATTAGGTTCGGTAATACGTGGTAATCAGACCTTATTTTAGAATGGGGCCGATTTTTTTACCGGCCCCCATGTCTGGGACAGGGGGCTAACTTCTTTTTTTTTAAATACGAAACCACTTGCGATTCATTTTTGGAATTAAGTACCAAAGTTTTTCTTATTTAAAAACCTTTCCAAAAATGTATCGCAAGGTGGGGGTTCGTATTTAAAAAAAAGTTGGCCCCCTGGCCCCGACATGGGCGCCGGTACCAAAAATCGCCCCCATTTTAAAAGAAGGTCAAATTACCACCGATTTTAAATACACAATTTTAAGTTTACTGAAAAAGCCCTTACGAAAGATATTCAGGTGTTTCCAGACTTTACACTGCATACACAAAGTTGGACGCCATTTGCAAACAGTTAATATTAAAAAAATAAAATTTGCACCAAAGTATGTCTTATTTAAAGACCTTTCCAAAAATGTATCGCAAAGTAGGGGTTCGTATTTAAAAAAATGAAGTTGGCCCCCATGGCCCCAACATGGGGGCCGGTAACAAAAATCGGCCCCATTATAGAAGAAGGTCTTACTACCTTGGTTTACCATACAAAATTTTAAATTTACTGAGAAAGCCATTCGAAAGATATTCGGGGGTTTCCACACTTTTGCCCCACCCTGTATAACTTTCAAGGGTAGGAGGTATTTGGAAGAAAAAAAAAAAAAAAAAAAAAATTATTATACTCTACTTACTTTTACAAATATATTCAGCGACCTGTCCTCGCCGTTCCACGCGTGCTTCACCTGCGTCTCCCGCGAGGCGGGCGGCATGTCCAGGATGATGTCCAGGCGCCCGGGGCGCTGGTGCGCCAGCTCGCGGGGGATGGCGGGCTTGAAGGGCGCCGAGTTCTCGCGGTTCACAGTCTTGACTCCATCTGCGCAGGGAATGACTGCGAGAATTAGGATTAGCATGGCGTGCTCGGCGGATTGGCGCCAAAAAGACATAAACTGCGAGAATTAGGATTAGCATGGAGCGCTCGGCGGATTGGCGCCAAAAAAACATAAATATAAGCGGTTCCGGGGCACGACAACTTTAATAAAAAAAAAAAAAACAACCTACATTTTTTCTACTATATCGATGATTATGTAACACAGAGTGCTGGGCGGATTGGCGCCCCAAAGACATAGATATAAAACAGAGTGCAGGGCGGATGGGCGCCCCAAAGACATAGATATAAAACAGAGTGCTGGGCGGATTGGCGCCCAAAGACATAAATATAAGGGTGCTGGGCGGATTGGCGCCCAACGACATAAATATAAAACAGATTGCTGGGCGGATTGGCGCCCAAAGACATACATATAGAACAGAGTGCTGGCGGATTGGCGCCCAAAGACAGAAATATGAAACAGAGTGCTTGGCGGATTGGCGCCCAAAGACATAAATATAAAACAGAGTGCTGGGCGGATTGGCGCCCAGAGACATGAATATAAAACTGAGTGCTGGGCGGATTGGCGCCCAAAGACATGAATATAAAACAGAGTGCTGGCGGATTGGCGCCAAAAGACAAATATTAAATAAACCTCCGTGGCTCAGTGGTTAGGAGCATTGGCTGTTGACTCGGAGGTAGCGGATTCGAATCGCGGCCGGAGCGGAAAATTCTAACCGAGTTTATCCGTTTCTGGAATGGCATGGATGTAAAGGTAGTGTCATGAAATAACTCAAGGGACGAGAAACTATTTCTCGTATATCGAGGTTTCTCTTATAAAGCGACTATTTTCTCTTATAGACAGATAGTTTTGTCACGTCATAATATCACGTTCGCACACTAGTAGCCCGTTCCAGAGACTCTCTCCACTCTCAAAAGCCCCAAATCTCCGTTTCAACTGTCACACAACGCACTCTGATAATTTGAACGCAATACCCAATAAAGAGTGCGTTGTGTGACAGTTGAAACGGAGATCCGGAGATTTTGAGAGTGGAGAGTGTCTCTGGAACGGGCTACATCTAACTTGAAATCACGGCTGATTCGCCCAGTAAAGCTATCACTCTCATGTGTAGAATCCATATCCAAATACGTAAATCCCTTGCCGTTGAACCTAGCCTTATCGACGACTGCTCATCTATTGACTCCCTCATGGAGTATTTATAACAAACTAAACTAATCAACCTGATTTAGTTCATTGAGGAATCGGCGCGAACGACCCACTACACCAGTGGTGTTAAAGCGCCTAACGAAAAAAAAATCACTTTTATCAAAGTTGACTCAATCACAAGCGTTCTGTCACAATAATTCGTCCAACATTGTTGTTATCAGGACCTATTTTGGTCCATTGGCTCAAAACAAACATAGTTTTTAACACTGATAATACAACGATTGTGTGGTACTTAATTAATTTGAAAGTATAATCATGTACGAAACCTTCACTGGAACAAGCAATCACATTGCCTGTGTTGTTACCTCTCTCAATATCTCATTGACATTACCATCACCTTACCTTCGTCGATTGTGAATTTCACCTCAACACTCGCTATCACTTGCATTGTGCTCGCGAAAACCAATTTAAGACATAAATGATTTTAATTAACTTCGTCAAAAAATAATCGGGAAAGGTTCTTGTAAAATTATTTATTAATCACAGCGACGGATTTGATAAGTGAAGGGAACTGACGGACGAGCGACTATGGAGCTAGTAGGTAGAGTTGGGACCAATGCGAACTCCGAGCAACTTGATGATAATTTCACGTCAGGGGCGTGTTTCTCGAAAAGATGAAAAATCGAACTCTGTGAATCACGAAGTTCCAGAGGTCGCGGGTTCGAAATCCAGCCGGGACATGACAAGTTTTCCTCCCATTTAGAATTTTTACCACATAATAATATTATGTCATGGAATAATGAGACTTAATAGTATAGTAGTCCTAATCGGGTAGTATTAATAAGGCGATATTATTTTTATTTATTTATTTATTTACAACCAAGTTATAAGTAATAAAATACATTGTACAATAGTTACTTAAGTCTAAATTATTACTGACTAAAAAGACCTGAATATTTTCCTATGATATAATTTCTTATTCGAGTTTCATTCTATTGTCTCTTTCTCATTTTCTTTCATTTGGTTGACATTCCACACTAAGATTCACAAAATATTGTGAACCTTGTTTTGTGGAAAGCAGTTATTATTCATTTGTGCTTCTTCGTACTTTCAGGATATTGAATCTCAAATATTTGTGTGCCTTTACGAAGGCCTTCTGGAGCTTATTTTAAATTTGTTTGACCTTTTTAACGCTGGCCCAAGTTTTGTTCTTCAAGTGGCACTGCTAGCTTGATGTAGCTTTTTACCATCTATACTGATTATTAGTTTTGTCTCCATCGCGCCCAGGAACCGCTCTAAGAAAGGGCGGGGTCACAGTTTCATATGAGAAATCCAACAATTAATTACCTATTCTATCTCTTGGGTTTCGAACCTGCGACCTCTGGAATCTCTGGATTCACAGAGTGCCCGCCTTTAGAACTTAGCTACCGGAACAGAAATTATAGCCCGAGTTAGGGGATAGTGTGCACTTTAGGGATAGTCTAAAACATAATTAGATTAAATCTAATTATGTTTTATAAAAGGGTTGGGTGGAAGAGATTGCCACAGACAATGACCCCGCCCTTTGGGTAGGATATTTAGATAGGGTAAGGCATATTCTCTTTTTTGTTATTGTTTCTTTGTTTAATAATAATAATACTCTTTAGTGGAAGGTAACCACCAGGCGAAGTTAATGTTCAAAGCATTTTCTACCACTTAACCCTCAGAGTCTTATTATTATGTGGTCACAAACTCAAATGAATGAGGAATAATTCGTGCACTGGGTGGGATTCGAACCAACGGATGCCTACGCTACCTGAATTACCAGACTAGCGCGTTAACCACTTGACTACCAGTGCACAAATCTATTGACTACCAGTTCAATCTATTGTCTGTCCCGGTAGCTCAGTGGTAAAGGCGACACACTGTGAATCCAGAGATTCCAGAGGTCGTGGGTTCGAAACCCAGCCGGGACATGACAGGTCATCCTCCCAATTGGGATTTTTACCACACGTCTTGGGCTTACTGCTGGAATAATGGGACTTAATAGACCTAATCGGGCAGCATTAATAAGTCGATATTATTATTATTTATTTTTTCTTTATATGTAATTTCATTGTATTTTACTGTATATATTTTTGTCTTACCTAATAAAGAATACTAAAATAATAATAATATAATTCGGCAATTGATCTTCCTCTAACGTCCCTTCACCTGCCCCTGAAACTCACAGAATCTTCACAATACCGTCCCTGTGAACTTCCTCTGGTAGCGCCTGATAGTGGTACGCGAAGAGACATTGTGTAACAAGATTCAAGCCAGATTGACTCATTGCCAGAGCCGAGAAGGTGAACCAAGTACTACCTCAACCAAGCAACTTTATAATAACTCAATTCACTCAATACTCAAGCCGGAATCCCACTGAATGCAACATATCGTTTCAAACGTTTCGCAACATGTACCGTCTAATTTTGAATGGGAAGTGTTGCAAAGTGTTGCGAAGCAATGTTTTATTCAGGTGAGTTCGATGTCATTTGATTCTGAAGAGCGAAGAGTGAAACATTGCGAAACATTATAATAATAACTCTTAATTGACAAGAATAATATTGACAAAGGGCGTGCTTATTGTCTGAGGCAATCTCTGCCATCAAACCCATAACATTCATGTTGACAATTCATTCATAAAATATCGCATTATTTATAATATATAAAATAATTTGTATATATTTAACGGAACAAGCTCAATTTACATAGAAACAAATATTACATGATGAGTGAAATAAAGCACAAGACAATAGAATGCAAAAAGGGATGAAAAAAACATAATTAAGTGATTGTACTACCTGATAGGACCAACGAATCCCGTTATTTCAGCAGTAAGCCCAAAACGTACCATCATGTGGTCAAAATCCCAACAAGACGTACTATTATGTGGTCAAAATCCCAACATGATATGTTCCACATGTTCATGTAAAGAATCTCATCAGAACATATCTTGACAGTTGCATCGAGCTAATTGTTATCAAATTTGTGTTAATCTCTATCACAATCATTCAAACTCGCTTTTCTAATTTTTTGCTCAACTCACAACTCGAACCATCGATATTTTTTTTTTTTCTTAATTTTATACTGTAAATATTGTACATTACTTTGTCCACCTAGTAAAGATTTCTATAAGAATAATAAGGTTGTGGAGCCACTTTCCTGAGTCAGACCAATAGGCACGAAACCCGAGGTTAAGTGAAGCCGAAATTTGTTCAACAGGATACTTAGACCTGTGAAGCAAATAGTTTGGGAAGCACTGGTGTATCTCGAGGTTAAGTGAAGCCGAAATTTGTTCAACAGGGGCCTGATCGTTGTGAAGCCACTAGTTTGGGAACCGCTGGTCTACACAACAATTTCCTGACTCAGACCACTAGGCAGGAAACCCGAGGTTAAGTGAAGCCGAAATTTGTTCAAGGATATTCTGTAGGTACATCAAGCAAGACAGTGGAGGGCGACTGAGGTCCCAAGGTGAGCCCGTCTCCTTATGCCATATACAGGGTGACTCAAACGTACACCCAAGTTCCAACCTCGGTATCTCGACGTACATTATTATTATTATTTAACACTTTATTACTATGGACATGTATACAACAGAGATAATTACAAATTAATATACGATATAAGGAGAAGTAAAAAGAGAAGAAAAAAAAACGAAGAAAAAATAAAGAAATATATACATTGGTATTTATTATTATTGGTAGTTAAGTGGTTAACGCACTATTCTAATAATCCAGGTAGCAAAGGGAATCTTTGGTTCGAATCCCACCCACATAATCAGACTAGGCCAACTAGGACCACAAAAAAAAAACTGAATTCATGTTGATTATAGTAAGAACTATTCCTATCTATATCTATAAAAGAAAGCTGTCTGTATGTGTGTATGTATGTATGTATGTGTGTATGTATGTATGTGTGTATGTATGTTCTTTATACAAATCCACACCGTTTGACCGAGAAACCTGAAATTTTGCACATAGGTCCGCTTGGATCAGGAAATTCTTCTAGGCTAGATTATATCTCCCTGAGGTTAAGCTACAATGAGTAAGGATAAAAATGGATGGGTGACGCAAAAAAAATGCACGTTTTTTGACATAAATGACATTTTTTCTCGAAATTTGTCGCGACGACCTATGAACTCAAAGCGAGAAAGTTTTAGGTAAGGGTTTGAGCTTTCAATTGACATATCGATCGCGAATTTCTGATGAGCCGTTCTTGAGCTACGCCGGGTAAGGTAAAAAAATGGATGGGTAACATGTAAAATATTCACGTTTTTTGACCTAAATGACATTTTTTCTCGAAATTTGAAGTGACGACCTATCAACTCAGAGCGAGAAAGTTTTAGGCAAGGGTTTAGGCTTTCATTTGACATATTGATCGCGAAATTCTGATGAGCCATTCTTGAGCTACGCCGGGTAAGGTAAAAAAATGGATGGGTAACATGTAAAATATTCACGTTTTTTGACCTAAATGACATTTTTTCTCGAAATTTGAAGTGACGACCTATCAACTTAGAGCGAGAAAGTTTTAGGCAAGGGTTTAGGCTTTCATTTGACATATTGATCGCGAAATTCTGATGAGCCATTCTTGAGCTACGCCGGGGAAGACCAGAAAATAGATGGACGACAAAAAATATTCAGGTTTTTTTTCAAACCTAAATGACATTTTGTGTGTGTGTGTATGGTGGTGTGTGTGTGTGTGGTGTGTGTGTGGTGTTTGTGTGGTGCGGTGTGTGTGTGTGTGTGTGTGTGTGTGTTGTGTGGTGTGTGTGTGTGTGTGTGTGTGTGGGGTGTGTGTGGTGTGGTGGTGTGTGTGTGTTTATGGTGTGTGTGTGGTGTGTGTGTGGTGTGTGTGTGTGTGTGGTGTGTGTGTGTGTGTGGTGTGTGTGTGGTGTGTGTGTGGTGTGTGCGTGGTGTGTGTGATGTGTGTGTGTGTCTGGTGTGTGTGTGTCTGGTGTGTATGTGTGGTGTGTGTGATGTGTATGTGTGGTGTGTGTGTGTGTGTGGTGTGGTGTGGTGTGGTGTGTGTGTGTGGTGTGTGGTGTGTGGTGTGTGTGGGTGGGTGTGTGTGTGCGTTGTGTGTGTTTGATGGGCTGGCGAAGCGGCGGGTGTAACCCGCTAGTTTTCAATAAAGCAGGCCAATGTGCAGCCAAGAGAAATAACGGAAGTTCTCCAACTCGTGGGATTTGCTAAAAACCTCTTTCACCCTACAGGGAGGGGGAGCTTTGGTCATGGGTTAAAGTTTCAACCTGTGGTTGGGAATGTATATTTTTCATAAGTCTAGAGAACAGTAATGCCCAAACTGTGTGCCAAGATATTTTGGGGGAGGGATAAAAAATAATAATGCTCTGTTGTTAGTTTTAGTTATAAGTTCAAGTTATCATATTTTTGCTAATCACTTTTGTGATATCACAACTACTCAAACTGGTTATACTAAATCTCCGCTGAATCCGGGACTTGAACCGCCGACCTTTAGAATCGGAGCCAACTCGACCACCGATGAATTCAGACAATGGTTTGATGTGAAGACCACGACGTGTTTGCACTCACCAGAATGGAAGAGGAACAACGCTAGACCACTCGACCACCGATGAATTCAGACAATGGTTTGATGAAGACCAGGACGTGTTTGCACTCACCAGAATGGAAGAGGAAGAATGCTAGACCACTCGACCATCGAAGAATTCAGACAATGGTTTGATGAAGACCAGGACGTGTTTGCACTCACCAGAATGGAAGAGAAACAACGCTAGACCACTCGACCACCGATGAATTCAGACAATGGTTTGATGAAGACCAGGACGTGTTTGCACTCACCAGAATGGAAGAGGAAGAATGCTAGACCACTCGACCATCGAAGAATTCAGACAATGGTTTGATGAAGACCAGGACGTGTTTGCACTCACCAGAATGGAAGAGAAACAACGCTAGACCACTCGACCACCGATGAATTCAGACAATAGTTTGATGTGAAGACCACGACGTGTTTGCACTCACCAGAATGGAATAGGAACAACGCTAGACCACTCGACCATCGAAGAATTCAGACAATGGTTTGATGAAGACCAGGATGTGTTTGCACTCACCAGAATGGAAGAGGAAGAATGCTAGACCTATCAACCACCGAAGAATTCAGACAATGGTTTGATGAAGACCAGGACGAGTTTGCACTCACCAGAATGGAAGAGGAAGAATGCTAGACCTATCAACCACCGAAGAATTCAGACAATGGTTTGATGAAGACCAGGACGAGTTTGCACTCACCAGAATGGAAGAGGAAGAATGCTAGACCACTCAACCACCGAAGAATTCAGACAATGGTTTGAAGACCACGAGTGTTGGGGCCACACCAGAATGGAAGAGGAAGAACGCTAGACCACTCAACCATCCAATGAATTCAGACAATGGTTTATTGATGAAGACCACGACGTGTTTGCACTCACCAGAATGGAAGAGGAAGAACGCTAGACCACTCAACCATCCAATGAATTCAGACAATGGTTTATTGATGAAGACCACGACGTGTTTGCACTCACCAGAATGGAAGAGGAAGAACGCTAGACCACTCGACCACCGATGAATTCAGACAATGGTTTGATGTGAAGACCACGGCGAGTTTGCACTCACCAGAATGGCAGAGGAACAACGCTAGACCACTCGACTACCCAATGAATTCAGACAATACTCAATGATAAAATCAAGAGGAGTAGAGCTTGTTGTGTTGGCAGTGGAGACAATGGGAGTGTGGTGTGACGAGGGAAAGAAATGGATTCAGGAGATAGGAAAAAAGATGATAGAGAAGACAGGGGACACACAATCAATGAGTCACCTAGTAGCAAAAATAAGCACGACAATCCAGAGAGGTAATTCTGCCAGCGTGTTGGGAGCATTGCCATCAGAAGAATTGACATCCATATTCTATCTGTAAATTTTAATAAAATATTTTCAGACAATGGTTTGATGAAGACCACTCACCAGAATGGAAGAGGAACAACGCTAGACCCAGAGACGATGGCGAAGGCTAGATGTTTGGACCGCTGCTGCTGACCTTCTCCTGTGTGTAGTGAGAATAAAGTCAATGTCTTGCCCGTAACCTCTGCTAAACCATCCAACAAGATCCGATACACAGGGGAGAGAATAGAATTGGAATCTACACTAACTTATAAACGCAAAACTCACTCGTCTCCGTTTGTCGGGTAGATTCTAGAATTTGTGTGTTTTTTTTTTTAAGGTCTAGCTTGGGGACTATAAACAGGGAGTAGACCAGCAGTCTGGCGGGGGGACTATGAACAGGGAGTAGACCAGTATTGGCTTGGTTCTTGGGGCCCTTGTCAATTATTAGCCTCCATGTAGAGACAGTGGTAGAAGTACTGAGTCATTCCTCCACTGTCTGGCTACCATCGTTAACGATGACGCCATCCTATGATGATGAAAGGTGCTCTCGCACAGTTTCCGTTTCAAAATAAATTTTTTGTTATTTAGGTGCGTTTAAAGCCGGGTTTTTTTATTGTCCCATGTCCAATACTCGACCAAAATGTCTGTACTAGTGTCCCATACTCACTTAATATCTTCTGCACAACGCTCATACAAGAAAGTACCTACTCAATATCTTCTGTCCCATAGTGGTCAATACCTACCTAATAATATATTCTGCCCTACAGTGTCCCACGTCCCACGCTCACTCAATATATTCTGTACCATAGAATAAAATATACTTTGTGTATACTGCCGAGGTATGACTGAAAAGTCCCTTTACTGCAGCAGTGATACAGGACATATATATTTTAAGGGTAAATCTCACTGTGTCCCATGTCCCACACTCACTTGATATCTTGTGTCCCATGTCCAAAACCTACTCAATATCTTCTGTCCCACAGTGTCCCACACTCACTTGATATCTTCTGTCCCACAGTGTCCGACGTCCCACACTCACTTGATATCTTCTGTCCCATGTCCAAAACCTACTCAATATCTTCTGTCCCACAGTGTCCCACGTCCCACACTCACTTGATATCTTCTGTCCCATGCTCATGCCCCGGCCGCTGCGGGTCCGGTGATGCCTGTGCTCCTGGTAGGTGGCAGTCTTGTTCGGGAACACGCACGACTTGTAGTTGTGTCTTCTCAGCTCGCGGAGTTCCACTCCCGACGCTGTACACCTGCTCGAGCTCACAGCACACCCTCCGCCACTACTGCTCTTGTACCTGGGGACACAACAAAGATGCACCGTCAATAGATCTCCCCATGGAATCAATCGAAGAAAAATTTGTAGGTAATCAGAATAAACTTTTACAAAACATAATTAACAATAAAAACAATATCAACAACCCGATCTCTTAGAATGAATACTTGTTTGAATGAATGAGTGGATAAATGAGCATACCAGTAATTGCTTGATTGTTATATCATATAACTTTCAAGTGTAAGTATTTGAAAAAAAAAAAAAAAAAAAAAAAAATAGCTGGTTGACAGACCACCCTCCGCCACTACTGCTCTTGTACCTGGGGACACAACAAAGGTACATCGTCAGTAAAAATAATAACACTCTTTAGTGGAAGGTTCCCACCAGGCGAGGTTGATGCTCAAAGCATTTTCTACCACCTAACCCCAACCCACCTAACCCACTTGGCTACCAGCGCACAGTAGAATATCTTGTACCTCGGGACACAACAAAGGTACATCGTCAATACCTTGGTGACAGACCACCCTCCGCCACTACTGCTCTTGTACCTGGGGACACAACAAAGGTACATCGTCAATACCTTGGTGACAGACCACCCTCCGCCACTACTGCTCTTGTACCTGGGGACACAACAAAGGTACATCGTCAATACCTGCTTGACAGACCAGCCTCCGCCACTACTGCCAACGGCATTCTCTTCCAAAAATACAGGCATTTATTTATTATTATTTTTTTTTCATTTATTTATTACAATTATAATAGTCTTACAGTTTTAAAATGATAGGATGGTAGGTACCCTTTCTCAAAGGTAAAAAAAAACTGTGATGAGAAAGGGGTTCCCTATACAGCTTTATTTTAACCTTGTGCGACCAGACGCCAGTGTTTGAAATAGAGAACGAGTATTTCTCCTACAGTGTTGCCAACAGTTCTGCTCGAAAGTTGTTAACCCTTGCACAAAGCAGGCTACACGTGGACTCGGCTCAACACAATGCTGAAAACTGCAGGGGATGATCGTAATTTTTTAAAGCTCATCCCCCCTCCCCACTGAAACTTGTTTATGCCTCATACGGGGTGGTTCAGAGTGCGATACTCAAAGGTGCTACTAATAATAATAATAATACCGGGTGTACCATTTATTAACGAGAGCTCTGCTCTTTGTACAATATAACAATATTTATAACAAAAATCAATCGAGTTACACAAAAAAAAAACGCAACACATACGTACATACATGGTAAATGGTAATTGAAAGACATGAAAATACTCTACAATATATATCTCAATTGTTTTTGTACATGCCTCATACGGGGTGGTTCAGAATGCGATATTCAAAGGTGCAACTAGGGAGTCTCCTAGTAAAGCTTTTGCTCCCCTCCCCACTGAAACTTGTATATATGCCTTATACGGGGTGGTTCAGAGTGCGATATTCAAAGGTGCAACTGGGGAGTCTCGTAGTAAGTGTTATTATTATAAAGTTTTATATTCTAATGATAACACTCTTTGGTGGAATTTAACCATCACCAGGCGAGGCTAATGCTCGAAGCATTTTCTACAACCTAACCTTATTATTATTATTATTATTATTATTATGTGGTCACAAACTCAAATTAATGAGGAAAAATTCATGCACTGTGTGGAATTCGAACCAACGAATACCTACACTACCTGGATCACCAAACTAGCACTTTAACCACTTGACTACCAGTGCACCGTTTATAATCTTAGGTATAAGAATATCTTGGCAACCAGAGAAGGTGGACTCTGGACGCATTTAGAAACCCCTCGATTAAGTAATTATAAAACGGTGAAAATGTATTTTTTTTTAATATTGACTAAGAGAAAGGTCTTTTGTGAAGCTTAACAGCATTCTCCACCACTCTGTTTCTTGAATAGCAAACAATAATGCATTGAAATTGCTCAGAGCCGCGCAAACATTGCTCATTCGCACATTCTGGTATGATATGAGGCATAGGTCCACCCGGTATACAACTTGCTCTTGTGTTCTGGGAGTCCAGAGCTGTCGAGCTTAGGAAGACGAGTTATTCAGTTTCACCCCCCCCCCCTTCTCTCTCTCTCTCTCTCTCTCTCTTTATCTCTCTCTCTCTCCTCTATCTCTCTCTCTCTCTCTCTCTCTCTCTCTCTATCTTTATATCTCTCTCTATCTTTATATCTCTCTCTATCTTTATATATCTCTCTATCTCTCTATTTTTCTCTCTTTCTATTTCTCTATCTTTATATATCTCTCCATCTCTCTATTTTTCTCTCTTTCTATTTCACTCTCTTTCTATTTCTCTATTTCTCTATTTCTCTCTCTCTCTCTCTCTCTCAATTTGTACAGCTTCTCCCAGCCCCGAGCACTGGAGGGATGTTATCATTGGTTTTGTGCTCTACTGTATAGAGTGTGTCCCCGTATCATCATACGAGCCGGAGGATGTAGCCCGTTTCAGAAACACTGTCCACTCTCCAAATCTCCGAATCTCCTTTTCAGCCGTCACACAACCCACACTCTGATTGGTTAATTTGAACACAATAAGCCACCAATGTGATGGTTGACACGGAGATTCGGAGAGTGTTTCTGGTATGGGCTACAGGTGTCCAAAGCTCAGTCAGTGGTCAAGGCGTCGCGTAGCCGATCTGCTAATCCAGAAGTCGCGAGTTCGATCCCTACCAGGACCTAATTAATAATAATAATAAAAAGACGGTACCAGTCAATAAAATCAATAAAGCATGTGGGTTTTTGGTACCAGCTCTATTTCTAAAAAAGCCCCCATATGGGTTTACGCCGCTGAACGTGTTAATACTGTTTCATAATTCGGACCACTGATACCACCTGTCAGGGCTGGGGAAGCAGCGTCCATAACCAAAGTCATTACCGGTCTAGCTAGCGCAATGTTGCCTTGAAATATAAGCTTCGTGTCTACATGGTTGGCCACACGGTAAGGACTATGGCTGGTTCTGTGGGCTGGTATACGAAGCAGGAAATTCCTGGCGAGAAACCACTATTTCCGGCGCTATAGTTACACAGCTAATGCTCACAAGAAGAACTGATGGGGGAACAAAGAGTGAGGATCGCGTTTCAAAACGCGCTTATGACCGGTTCTATCAATTTTACGAAACCTCGATTGAGTATTTGGGCCGCTTAGAGTACGAATCCCGGATTGGAAACGCTACTAGTTCCAAAAAGATTCGTCAAATTAGCTCTAATGTGCCGGTATTGAGTGATTCCGAGAAAGACCCAAGTTGGAGTTTCATCACTGTTTCATGTAATTATTTTGGGCCGAATTATTGAACAAGATTAGAGATAAGATAAGTGGACACTATCTCTTAACTCGTGCTGAAGTGCCCTGCAATTAGTTGAAACTACAACTTGAGGGCATTTCGGGTTCAGATATTAACTCCTGTTTCATAATGTCGCCCTGAATAGAGGCATTTAGTTGAGAGCGGATTTTAAATTTACCTTCAAAGTCAAAAGCTATAGGCATTCAGGATTATCACATAGATCATTTTTTGTTGATATTTTTTCAGGTGGGATTGGTAAAGCTTTCACGCGCAGGAAAGGAAGACCGTCTCTTTTTCTGGGTATGGTGCTCTTTGGCGATGGGAAGTGTGACTTGGAACGGACTTTCCAGATTTGTTGTGTTCTTATTTCAAAATTTGGCCCCAAGTATGTGATTAAATACATTGCTATTTTTTCAAGGGTGTAGCAATTCAAGTAACCCGAGAAACAGATCCCGAGATTGTATAAATGCATTTACATGACTGAATGTAAAACGCAACACACAAAGAGTGTTAAAGCCCTCCTCAGTAAGCCGAGTTAGCTCTCCCCAACGTATTAATCATTCTAAAAAAATTGGAATTTTGAACAACGCATGAGAGAACTGAAAGAATTCTGAATGATGCATGCCAAGCATTCACTGCCGGGTTATATAACACGAGTATATAATATGAGTGTATATATTATGTATTCGAGAACATATATTAAGTATACGAGCATATTATACAACACAAGTGAGTGTATTAGAAAACATCTGGCTCTGTGTGTCTACTGGTGGGGGCTGCAGCAGGGAAGAGCACTGGGGCCTTGTATAATGTCTCCCGTCGTTCTTGTGGAGAATATACTGAACCTTCATGCTTTGGGAATTTCGTGTAGACCAAGCAAATTGAACAAAAATAATCTCGTAAGAGCTTCTTTTTTGTTTAATAATTTGATAATAATAAGTTGATAAGAACTTTCCACTAAATATATAATTATTATGTACCAATGAATTTTTAAATAAAAAAAATACACATCGGGTAGTTTCGTCGCTTCTGACGGTTGCCAAATTCAATAGTACAGTATTAAGTAACTTTTGTCAAGACTCAAGGAGTGGTGTACTCCATCATTGAATTTTTACTAGGGGGCTACTGAATAAGTGACAAGGGCCCCCAGAACCATGTCAATCAGAGTTTGTCTTATTATCCTTTACAAGAACATTGGAAAGATTTTAATTCCAATGTTATTTTACAGGATAAAACGAAAGAACTCAAAGAACTGATATTTTTACACCATCAGCTCGGGGTTTTTCACCATTTTGTATGTAAAAAACACCCAAATTATGATGCATCTGATAATAAGATCAATTAATTGGAATGTTGAATTTGAAAAATCTATTAAATTACTAAAACTGATGTAGCTTGCGAACATACTTGGCGCAAAGAACAATAGCTCATATCTATTAAGAGTTTGTTGATCTATTCCATTCTATCTGTCTATTACATTATCTATTACACTGGTGATGAATCTCTGACAAGCGCTAATCAGCTGATTTCGAATAGTGCTGTTGACGTGTTTAATGACTCTTTGGATTTTATAGACGTTTTTTTATCTTGCGCAGTGTTTTAAATGGGGAAGCTAATGATCAAGTTCGAAATAGTAATAGTAATTTATTTATTTGTACAAAATATCTTCCGATGTGGTACAAAGTCATACATAATATAAAATGGATTTCGAATACGTCTAAAAATTTTGTCTTTAAATTCGAAAACCTTAAGCGCGTTTGAAAACGCGCTCTTCACTATTGGTTGCCCATCTGTTCTTCTTGTTCGCCTAGTGTGGCGCGGAAGTGATGATATCTCGCCAGGAATTTCCTGCCTGGCAGCCCCACAGAACCAAACACGACACCGTGTGGTTAGCCATGTGGACGAGGAGTGTTAGAGTGTATCAGGGGGCTTCTATCCTGCCCGCTAGGTCGAGAAGGTCTCAAGACAGATGCATTAAGTTAGCAGCCCACCAGAACGGATTTTCATGAAACCTTTACCAAGTTTTGTAAAGTTTTGTACAAGTGCCGTTCCCGAGATACAGCACCCCCTATAACTTAATGTTAAGTTAGCAGCCCACTTAGGGGGTGCTGTATCTCGGGAACGGCACTTGTACAAAACTTTGGTAAAGGTTTCATGAAAATCCGTTCTGGTGGGCTGCTAACTTAATGCATCTTCTCAAGACTCTCTCTGTGTATGGACTAAGCTCCCCACTCCCGACAGATGGTAGCAAGTAGCACGACTAGTCACAACATTTTTTTTTTTTTTACAAGAGTGGAGTTTTTTTACGTCGCCTTCAACTGCATGGTCATATCCCGACGGAGGAATTACCCTCCATTCGCAGGAAACTCACAAACCTGCTACCCGCATGTACCTAACCCAGCCTGGGTTGGACCGAAATGCCATCATCACAAAGTCTTCATCTCGCTGGACATTGCTTAGATTCGGTGATCCTACGAGAACCGGGGCATTCAACGCGCCATCAACGTCAACGCTGGCGAAGAAGATGAAATATGCTGCCTTATATGTTTAATATCTCTAGGTAAGCTCTTCTTACTTTTTCTGGGGTTTTTTAGAGTTCAGTGGAGTCTTTGATACCACTATGGCAGTACCCTTACTGCTGGAATAATGGGACTTATTAGTCCTAATCGCGCAGTATAAATAAGGCGATATTATTATTATAATGCAAATTATTTAATGATTTTCTTTTCAATATTATTTTTGTTTTAAAATTACCCGAACATGGCAGTCTCCTAGCTGCGAATGCTGAACCACAAGGTCCACTAGCCTGTTTGAACTTTAAATAATTTGTCACCGAATAACTTCTTGTGAAAACGACGTATTCACTTCATGCAACAACATGTGTACAAAACATCTCGCTGCTAAAAGGTGACTACTTCGTCTACCTCACAGTTGTTTGGTAATCTACCGAACCACTCGTTAACCTTGGCCCGCCACGAAGTTCTTGAAAAGTTGCTGTTATTCTACACTAGACGACCACCCCGGTTCCTCTGTAGTGTAGAGGTTTCAGCGAAACTCACGGGCGGGGATTAGCTTGACAGATATTTTAAGAGCACGTTAATCAATTGTCGCACCAATCAATTGATTTTATTTCATTTAAGTTAAGTTTTCATATTTGTGTTAATCACTTTCGTGATATCACAACTACTGAAACTCGCTTGACAACTACTGAAACCCCAAAAAAAATAATTGATTATCCATTTAATCAACGGTTAATTTTAGTCAAAGGTAAATAAGTTTAGTCAATGTTTAACTAGTTTTAGACTTGGGTAACTAATTTTATTCAGACTTGTCCATTGCTAAATCTTTTTCAATATTTTCGTGCGCTTCTATTCACTAGATTTTTGCACACTAACTTGAGCTCAACAATTTATAAGAAAAAACGTGGTGGAAATCTTCGATTTGGGGCAAAAGATAAGGGTTACATTCCGCTTATGGTTGGTACCCGACATGTTTCTGAGCCGACATTTATGTTTCAATTCCATCAAAAAGAGAACTTACTACTTTTGACGTTCTCTCACCACATGACCAATACTTTCTATTGCAAGTACTTACACTGATCTGTAACAGAGAAAAAAAATTCAAAATTAATCGGCGAAGAAAACCAACTAAATACTAAGGCAATATAAAACTTAAACAAAAAGAAAAAGGCAAAAAAAAAAAACAGAGAACAATTAGCAAATTTGATAAGCCATGTCTGAAATGTAAAATAGGGCTAGGGAATTGCTTAGATGGCTATACCTCGTGTGTAGCGTAGGGTTAGGAAAATCACATGTTTGGCCATTCCTGAGGGGTAAAGTAGGGTTGGAGAAATACATCCAGGGCAATCCTCGGATGTATTTTAGCGTCAGAAAAATACATAAAAAGCTGGCAGGCCGCATACTGAAATAACGGTGATTTGGTAGGTAATAATAATAACACAACAAAATGGTGCCGAACTATTAAAAAATAAAAATAAAACAAAAAAATAGTAACAAAAGGGAGATATTTTGTCTCTACTCAGTAGGCGTAAAGATGTCAAATGTCGCATGAAACCGGTTTCGTCAAAAAAATTCAAGACTCCATCGAGGCTTTGCCTTAAACTCCCCTAAACGACGCCCCTGTGTCCGCTTGGCTTCCCTGACCAAACACCCAGTGACTTTATGGTGGAGATAATATAATTAAAAGAGAAAGTTTCAAAACCAA